>OY292398.1:18832008-18973102 GCA_958496205.1 Idaea biselata | reverse complement strand
CGTTCCTGCCAACATCGAATTTAAGCAGGAATCTTTCAGATACTGCTGTGGAACAGGATAGAGTTCTGTTCTCTGTGTAACGTTATCGGGTGGACCGTAAACCGTCACCTTGTTGTCGTTATCATTGACAGGTTTGAAGAAAACGGTGTTGGGCAGGTTGTTTTGGTCGGTGTGCCTGTAGAGGGTGTTCCTGGGTAAGGTGAGGTGGTTATCTGCGAGGTAGAGGAGGGGCGCGGGCGCGGCGCGGGGTCCGGCTCCGGGGCCGCGGCGCCGGGCTCTAGCTGGCGCGGGTCCACGTAGACCACGACGCGCGGAGCCGCCGGCACGCCCGCGCGCTGTCCGCCCACACTCGCGGGCGCGGGCTTGCCTGACATCGTGCCCGCACATCACACGCTGCGCGCGACCCACTACCTGCACTCGGTCGCTCGAGCGCTGCAGCCCCCGACATCGCGCACCATACACCTACCATCGCTACGCCACCTCTTCTCCGACACACAATCCAACATCATACTCCGTAGGTTTTTTATGTGTTGCCTTCATCAATTGTGAACGTAATGGTTTTACGATAGACAAATGACCCACTGATAAGTTTATGGCGGAACCCTTAGCGGTTCCATTGTAAAACTTATTGCACCTCATAAACGAACGGGTAGCCACATTTTTTTTTATTTTATCACTGTTTTTATGATCTTCCACCACGGGCTACACTGACACATTTCACTTTTAAAAAGGTCATCATCGAATCGGAATTGTCCGCTTCATCTTTGGGAAATTCTGGTTATTGTTTTGCATAGTTCTCGATCATTTCACAATTTACAAACAGTCACTGCTTAGCAACATATAGGGTCCCGAATTAGGCGCCTCGAAACAACTTTTTCGAGTAAACCACGTAATATTTCACAATCAAATAATTATTGAAGCTTACAAAGAGAAACACTGCGTAAAACGAATGAAAGATGAACTGAGAAAAGGCAAGAACGAATACGTACAACTACATTCAATCAAATTATTTGTTTCTTTCTCACAAGTGTACATAAAAAGAGATATAAAATGAATGAATGAAAATGATTGTTGACTACACTGTTTTATCGACAGAGTTTTTTGTCTATGGGAAGTCCGACCATAAACATATTTAGCTTTGTTATTTTGGTCAACTTGTTTTATCGAGACAGTGATCTGATTGGTGGATTGTTCGCGTTTGCTTGTTTTCTATTGGCTGATTGTTTCGTGGTGTGTGACTACATTCATACCAAACATTGACAATATTGACTTTCTGTCAAAAAATAGAAATGTGCGGGCATGCATTTTATTATTTTTAGTTATAATTACGTGTAATTTGTGTTTAGGTATTAAAGTATATATTATTTAGAAATGAAGCGCCGTTCGAAATTACAACACACAAGTGTTGAACAAGAAGACATACCCAAACATGCTAAAAGAAATCCGAAGTAAGTGTTTTTAGGTTAGGCTAAATTGTAATCTTTCTATTGTCTGTACTTGTTGCAGATAAAATCAGTAGGGAGTTATGATTAATATAAAATTAGTAGGGTTTAAACTTTAGCTAAGCAGACATGCAACAAGGTGCAGTCCAAATAGACAGAATATATTGTTCTAAGTATTCATTTTTTTACAACCCTCATAATCTTCGGGTCTCTCCTAGTAATAAATATATGTAATTGATTTAATATCATGTTAATTGGTTGCTTCACAGTAAACCCACGAATCCAAATTTACAACTAAACAAGAGAGAAACTTTGGTCAAGAAGTTTACCGCAGATACATTAGAAGATGAGTTGATTGACAAGAAACCAGCGTGGATTGATGAAGACGACGACAATTTCAAAGCTAACATAATACCTCACGTGAAGAGTGAAGAAACTTACTCGCAAAAACTGAAACAAAAGTTTGAGACGCTAGTTGGTAAACCGGCTTGGTCAAAGATTAAAAAAGTTGACACCACAGACGTTGATCAGATATTACGTACCGTTGGCCATTTACAGAAGAAAAATAAACACGATTCCACTCAACTAAAACCTGGTTTCCTAAATTTTCACCCGGCTATGCCAATTAATTATCATACCAGGAATGAGGGCCCTGTAATATCTTGTGTAGAATTTCATCCGAAATCGAGTGTTGGGCTTGTTGCTGGTGATGCTGGCATCATTACACTCTTTGCTGTAAATGGTGAAAAGAATAACAAGCTCCATAGTTTCAAATTGAAAAACTGGCATAAAGGAATATCATCTGTGACCTTTACTCCAGATGGAAATGAGGCTTATATCTCATCCCATACACGCAATTACTTCTATGTGTATGACCTTATAAAAGCTGAATCAAAGTCATATGAACTTCCTACAAATTTACAGAACCCATCACTGTTCAAAATGTCACCTAATGCAAGCTACATTGCTGCAGCAGATGGGTTTGATGAAGTTTACTTAATCTGTGCCCAATCAAAGGAACTGCTCAGAGTTTTGAAACACAACAACAATGTAACATCTGTAATATTCAGTCACGATAGTAGTAAATTGTATTCCTATCTCGAACATGGAAGTGTAACAATTTGGGATCTTTCTACATACAGATCGATCAACACATTTTTAGACCACGGTTGTGTTTCAGCGTCTTGCATAGAGACAAGTGCTTGTGGAAATTTGTTAGCTACAGGCAGTGGAGAAGGTATAGTGAATATCTATAAAATTTCAAGTCTTAGCAACAAGGAACCAGAGCCCCTGAAGATTATAACCAATCTTACAACGAAAATAACAAGTCTAAAATTCAACCCAACGTCTGAAATCTTGGGCATGGCGTCTTCAGTGCTACCTAATGCAATCAAACTAGCCCACATTCCATCGTACAATGTGTTCATGAATTTCCCTGACCCTAATTATAAAACACGTCATGTACATTCTTTAAATTTCTCACCTCACAGTGGGTATATGGCGACGGGAAATGAAAATTCATTTGCCAATCTTTTTAGGCTTAAGTTTTATAAGAATTATTAAACTGTTTTACAGAAAATACCTACCTAGTTTCTTTTCTCACTTTATCCTTACTAGGTACTTATGAACGTGTTACCATTTCCATACAAACATAATACCAAAATAAAATATGAAAAATTTAGTTTTCCACCTTAATATCGATATTATTTGGATTAAGATTTTAGTTTTAGAGGGCCCCCAAGGTTTTCCAAAATATTCTTTCGAAATGAAATAAAACGGAGAAACATTTTTTTCATTTTTCCAGCGTAAATTACTAGTTTACATCTCATTTGTTTTATAGTCCGAGATCCTAGAAGTGGCAGACATCACGTATTTTCTGACGAACGAAATGTGGTCGATTGAGTAGTGTAAAGAACGCATGCCTACTAGCCTTTTTTTTTTTAAGGTGGAGAAATGCAGCCTTATGCACCTTCACGCCACTCTCGGGGGAGAGCGGCGCGGTGTGTGGGGCTCCCTACTGGCCTAAGGGTGGTAGGTGGCCAGTGGTTTACCCACTAAAACTCCACCGGTTTCTCGCACTTGTCGGGTCGAACGCGGGAACACGTTCGTACTCGTCCGCGTCCCGACGACGTGGGTCTGTTGTCAGACCCCCTCTCTCAGAGTTTATACCTCGATCCGCATGAGCGGCGCACTGACCCACGTGCGCCTCGCTCGGGCCTTTACACGGCGACAAACTCCCCCGAGTATGCCGCCTTTGGGCCCATTCATGGCGGCATGAGGTCATCTACACGACCTCTGCGCCTTCCGCGTCCGGGTCTTCCCGAACGGCGGCGCCTTATGGGAAGGTCAGTCGTAACTTCCCGTTCCCGTTCCGCTTTCTCCTTGGCCGACATGACGGTCTCGGCGAAGCGCAGCATGGCGTTCCAGGCCTCCCCATCGGCTACCATTAGCGACACGATCGTTGGGAGCGACAGATCGCTTCCCACCACCAATCTCAGCTCCTCCCGCTGTTCGCGCCACGCCACACACGCTTCAAGCGTATGAACAGCGGTGTCCATGATGCTTGAGCAGTGATGGCATCTCTCGTCGGGTTCTCTACGCGCTATAATAATAATAATAATAAATAATAATAATAGTCTATACGTGAGAACCCCGTGTTGTCGCTCTACCCATTCGTCCAGCACTGGACGTATTGACGCAATTGTGGCATGACCAGCTGTTGGCCGATCCAGACGCTGCTCCCATCTTTCCATGGCTATTTGACGGAGCTCTAACCGGAATCTCTCCACCTCCTGTTGAGCCGGTCGTTCACCCCGCTCAAGTACCTCCTCGCGCCAACAAAACATTGCCGCTTGGGCCCGCGCATCCAAGTCCCATGGCAAGACCCCGGCCATAACGGACGCGGCTTCATAGGAGATAGTGCGGTATCCGCGTATCGCTCTCACGGCCATTATTCTTTGTGACTGTCGGAGCACGGAACGATTTCGGTCAGTGAGAGTATTCGCCCACACCGGGCTCCCGTACATTGCCATCGACCGTACAACGCCAGCGTACAGTCGCCGGCACGACACTGACGGGCCTCCGACATTTGGCAGTAAACCACAAAGGGCCAATGCAGCCGCGTTGAGCTTCGGGGCAAGCGTTGTGAAGTGCGCCGTGAAGCTCCATGTCGCGTCGAGGACAAGACCTAGGTATCTCATCGACGACTTCACAGACACTCGTACTCCACAGACATCGACGCAAAGTACCCCAGGAGGTGCTCGACGAGGGCTATGGAAGCTGATAGCCTCACACTTCTCCGGAGCAACCGCCAAGCCCAGAACACGGATTCGACCTACAACGTCCTCTACCCCAATCGACGCTAAAGCTGCCGCAGTATAGAATGTGCTCCCCCGGGCGGTACCAGCGTATCATCTGCGTAACAGAAGACGCCCACGCCCGGGAGATTATGTCCCCGTAGGACCCAGTCGTACCCGATGTTCCACAGGATAGGTCCGAGGACTGACCCCTGTGGAACACCACGCGACACTTCTCTACTGCACATTCCGTCTCGCCCGGGTATACCACTCTATGAGTGTTGAGATAATTGCCGATAAGGCGGCAGAGGTAAGGCGGCACTCGGTGGAACCGAAGGGCCTCCGTTATTACGGCCCAGGGAAGGGTGTTGAATGCATTGGCGATGTCTAGTGATACCGCCAATATGACCTCACCCTGGGCTACTGCCTCTTCCGCCATCGCTTTCACCCTCGTGATGGCCTGGATCGTTGAACGGCCCCTACGAAACCCGAACTGAGAGTCTGCCAGATCCGGACCGTCTCTCCCCAGGTGAGCGACAAGGCGTGCAGCTACGACTCGTTCGAGGAGCTTGCATGCTTCGTCCAGAAGCACAATAGGGCGGTACGCGGACGGTGACTCCATTGGGCGACCTCCTTTTTTCAGCAGTACCAGTTTCCCAATCTTCCAAAGGCAAGGAAACTGGCCCCGTTCCATGCATGCGCTCAATAAGCGGAGAAACCGCGGTCCCAGAGACTTCAGAGCTATAGCCCAAACTCGGCCCGGAATACCGTCCCAACCGGGAGCGGTATTTTTGGCCCGCATCTTGGTAATTGCTAACCTAAGCTCCACAGGTGTTACCTCAACTGACTCACTAGTCTCCTCCGGTGTGTTATACTCTGGAGGTATCATTGCGGGAGGGACTATGTCGCCACCGTCTGGGAACAGTGTCCCCACTACCCTGTCCACAAACTGGGGCTGAAGACTCTGTGTGAGAGGAGGGGCATACGGGCGCAGCTTGCCCCGGATCATACGATACGGTCGCCCCCACGGATCACCATTCAGAGTCTCCAGCATTTCCTTTCTGGCCCTGGTTTTAGCCTCGCCAATAGCTATTTTAAGCGCTAGTTTTGTCGCCCTGTACACCTCCGCCAAGGTGGCCGTCTGTTCGTCGAAGTCGTCTCCTCGGCGACGTCTCCTATGGTGTCGAGTGTATTGACGCCTAGCCACCACGCAGGCTCTACGAAGCTGTGCGATGTCTGCGTTCCACTAGTACACTCGACGCCTGGGAGGTTGGGGTCCGGCACGGGGCATTGATGCGTCGCATATGCGAGTCATCGTCCCCCGAAACCATGCTGTCTCGGAGTCGACATCCACCGGTCTATCAGGCGCAGTTGGCCACTATTAGAGACGACTCAAGTATGGTAAAAAAATCACTACCTGCACATGCATGTTGCATTATCGAATCAGTTAATCAATAGCAATAATGCGCAGCACTGCACCCACCTATTTGTAGGCGGGTGCAGTGCTGCGCATAAAGATCCATAAGTGGGGACTTGCGGTGTGCAGCAAGGTAAAACGAACTAGAGTATGACTAGGAAATTCCACAGGCTGAAATAACACTAACCAAGCCAGAGTCCCGTATTCCAAGCTATTGCTTGGTTTGAAGATTATTTATCCTAGCATAAGCTAAGGATGCACTAGGGGGAAAATAAAGCAACATGTTGCAGCGCATGTTCCTCAATTACTATACTACATGAAAGTGCAAAGATAAATGTCGCGGAACTATGCAACGTTGCAGAGTCACGTAGATTGAATGTTGCGCGACAAAATGTTCCCTAGTGTATCCGTGGCTTTAAGCCCTTTGCCTCTGAAATCTTGCCATGTGAGAATTGGTTAAGTATAGCTTAAAAATAATTTTAATTTAAAAGGAACATGAAATAAAAAACAATAATCAGGGAAATGTGTTTATTTATTTAGATTAATATTCTATCAGTTATATTATAATGCAAATGCAGAACATACCTAAATTGCAGTATAGTTTGACATAATTTCATAGGAAAAAAGTATTCACAAATCATGTTATTTATTTAGTTAAAGTTAATAGGACCTCGTGTCAATTACTAGGTCAAGTTAAACTCTTTCTTCTATGATTAGACTACTAATATATTGCTGAAAGTGTTTAGACTCCTTAGCGCAAGAACTACTGGACTGATTGTGATGAAACTTTTTATGAAAATAGCGGACCTGGATTAATATACACACTACTTTTTATCTCTATATTTCCACCGAGTATTTAAATCTTACAGAGCAACAGCTTCATACAAGCCCGCGGCGTCAGTACTGCACTACATGTGCAGCTATGTGTGCGTGAGTTCTCACCGCTTATCCGCTCGGCGACCCCGCCCGAAGGTCCACTCGGCTCACGTACGTGAACCCGTCGGCACACTGTCGCATGTCGGTGAGAGAGGTCACGCACACATAGCTGCGAATGTAGTGCAGTACCTACGCGCGCCGCAGGCTTGTATGAAGCTGTTGCTCTGTAGGATTAGATATTCGGTGATATTTCCATGCAAACAACTTGCGAGGATGAAAACGCGGTACGCAGTTAGTAATGACTAACATGTATAGGCATTATGAACTGAAAGACATGTAAAATACAAGCTAAACTAAACATAAATGATCTAAAAAGTAAACTAATCACAGTGATCATTACCTTCAGAATAAAACTAACCCTCAACTTGCCTAAACACATAATAAAACGATTTTAACTGATTAATCGTGCAGTGCTTTACTTCGCTCAAGTTTTAAAAGACTTTTAAAGTTGCCAATCACACAAAGACGTCCTTGGCTGAAATATGACACACAAATATTAATACAGGATATTTTTTATCCCAGTTTTCCAAGCGGAACGAGGATTTGTAAGACTATCTTTTATCTCAGTCTACCAGTGTGTACCAAAGAAGGAAACAAAACCTCAAAACGCCAAGTTTTACAATAACAAAATCGATTAATCCATTATCTAAAACCGTTTTATTACGTGTTTAAATCGCGAATATCTAAGAAAATATTACCCAAACACAATCATTACTCCGACACATTATATCAGTAAATAAATAAAAAATATTTGAAAAGGTCGAACAGAACTCTTTACTCGACAGGTAAATATTTTAAACTGACCAATATACAGCTTTGAATTAATAAGGCAATAGCTTTAGTGATGATAAAGCTAAATAAACATTTTACAAATACTTTTAAGTTTAGACGTTGTTGCTGTCAACATTAATACTTTTCAGTGGCTATTATAGACTGAGTCTACAGTTTCGTACATTAGTTTTAGGCGGGCGAAGATTCGTGTCAAGTTGACGCGATGCATCGTTGTTCAGTTTGTTGTGTGATGTTTGCCGATACTGAATTGACGCAGGTGTAGCCACCCAAGCGAATATTGTCGCGACAAAGCCCTTTGATTCGCAGTTTACCGACAGTGCAGCGATAGTACATTGTCTTCCCCCGAATACTACGCGTGGCAACGATCTACCGCCACATACATCTCGTGAACATGAATATTGCCGTAGCCTGCTAACGTAGCCTCAGCATTAGTATATTAAACTATTTAGGTACTATACTTTGAATTAGTGATCTTAACGCCGCGCCGGCTCGTCTGTTCCGGCAGCCATTAAGGATCATAATAAAAAATGTTACGGACAAGTTTAGTTGGAGATAGAACTTGAGGCATATACAGGTAGAAAGCTGGGATATAAACCGCTGCAGTCCCGCCGCTTAGTGGCGATGCTCACCAGCTTTCTATCTATACGCCCTTAAGAGACTGTATTTCAACTGCACTGACTGCAAATTTGCTGGGCGATAATCCAGCGTTCTCCGTACATAGGCCACATAATTGGGGCATTAGTACATGATTGTAATAAATACAATAACACTGTAAATTGCAGTTGAAATGCAGTGTCTGTGCCTATACTGGAGAGTGACAAGCTGCTCGGTCCTTGGCTTGTCATCTTATAAGTCCGTTCACACAGACCGGCTCAGAGAGGAGAGCAGATTTTTAGCACGTTTAAAATAAAGTTTTGAGTTATTGTAATAAGGTATATTTTTACATGTCACTTTTTTCAAGGTTTGCTCTCAAGCAATTTCAATAATAAAAGAAGTGTCATGTAAAAATCTGCTGTCCTCTCCGAGCTGACACAAGTGCTATCATCGGAAGAGTATGAACATTGACAGCATAGAGTACACTGCACACATGTTAATCAAGGTGCTATCATCCACCCCACACTCCTATTCCATTTGACCATATAGCGTCCTAACCGTTTTACCAAATGTTTTATTGAGAAAGGGCCGCTATACGCTCCAGCACTAAACAATAGCTTTAGGGACATGATCTGTCTATAACTGACGATATTACAACGTAGATGACGATATCATCTACGTTGCAAAGACGAACCGTTTCTAGGGAACGTTTCTTGCTCTATGACAGTGGTTTCCCTAACTTATTTGAGACGCGCCCCCTTTCGACCATAAAAAAAAATCCGCGCCTGATAATCTGGACTGGAGGAAGGGGTTCCTCCAGTCCAGATTATCAGGTCAGAATAAAAAAAGTATTCAAAATAGGTATTTTTATTGCTCATTACATTTTTTCAGTCATACAAAAAGGTATTTGGTAAGTTGTACCAAATACCTTTGATAGCGCGGTGACCGCGGGGCCAGTCTAGAGGCTCATTTTGGCCGACTGAGGAAACAAAAGAAGTTTTTATACTTAACTGCACAGGTGGCCCGCGCCCCCCTGTAAATATCTCTGCGCCCCCCCTGGGGGATGCGCCCCCCAGATAGGGGACCCCTGCTCTATGACGATGGAACCGTTTTCTGTTTTGGATTGAAAAGGTTTCATTGCGCGAACTAGTCTTTTGAAACTAGAGGTCGAACGTCGCGCTACGTCGCCGTTATGTCATACATAAGCTTAAAAGATTAGTTACGACGGAGTGTAATCCCTCGAGCACCGTAAGGCACCTTCGGGGATCATTTAGACCAGGGGGTTCTCAAAATTAATTGAAGACGAAACCCTTTTGAAAAGTCAAATATTTGACGGAGCCCTTAAATATAGTATAGTAAGTATATGAGTCACTTCGCAAATCGCAAAAAAACATCTTTATACATTGAGCAAACTGAGCGACAAAATTTCGAAACGTTTGTTATTTTAAGAATCATTGTGTGATTATTTTAACGTTGAAGGGGAAAATTCGCGTAGTGCATTTTACACGTAACTTCTATGAAAAATTGACTTTGCGCATCTGTCATTTTTTCTAGATGTTTGCCGGGTTTTCAATTATGCTTGTCTCGTACTATCGCAGAGCCTCAACATAGGCTTTGCGGATCACACTTTGAGTATGGAGGATTTAGACAGATCACGTCCCCAAAGCCCGAGCCCAGCCCTCATCGGAACAGGAGCGAAGAGCCCGGACATGTGACCCCGGGTGTGACCTAGCTGGTGGCACACTGCACGCGGTTCATGCCGGGCCCGTGCTCGTCATCCTCGTCGTACGCGTTGCCGTAGCCGGGCGCGTGCTGGCCGCGCCGCCGCAGCTCCTGCTCGGGGTCCAGCTCCACCAGCGTGCACTCCTCGGCCAGCTCCGGGATCTGGATCTACGGAGACAGGGAGGTTCATTTACTGGTGCTGGTGGTCTTGGTACACCAGCCCTACTATAACTTACTACGTAAATGGCCGATTAAAAAAATAATGTATAAGGTCTACCGGGGGAAATGCGACTAATGGGGGAAATGCGGCTAATTCATTTTACCGGACTTACAATAATTATTGTTCTACTGATAAAATCGCTATCTAGTCACGATATTAGAAGATATTTCCTATCGCGATTGGCGATTTTTTCAATATAACAATTGTAAGTCTGTTAAATTAAATTAGCCACATTTCCCCCATTAATCGCATTTCCCCCGAGTGACCTTACTGGTTTTTCAATTATTTTTAAATATTTACGTACAAACTGGTAAGGGTGCTGTTCTTTAATCAAATTCAAAGAGTAAAGGAAGGGAAAGAAATGTTGGCACCGCAGAGATCCGGAGGCGGGTCCCGGGGCGGGTCGGGTGGTGTTGGGCGGGTTGTTTATTGTTGTATTGTTTATTTATTGTGTGATAGTGTTTTTTTTTTACAAACTTATTTTGACAGAGTTGCTTTCGCGCTTATAATGTGAGTAAGGATTATAGTATAGACTAGCTGGATCCCGCGGTTTAACCCGAGTAAGTCCCAACCCCGTGAAAATTTCGAAAAACCCTTTCTTATCGGATGCCTACATCGCATAAAAAACAAATTCTCTAAATTTTAGCTCTATACTACCAGCGATTTAGGCTGTGCGTTGATCAGTCAGTCAGTCAGGACAAAGCCTTTTTATAGATATAGTTCCACTATAGTTCTAATTATACGACAGTGTGAATTACATGATTACTGCAAAGAAACCCTATGTCTTTCTTGTGTCTTCTTCTTCGTTTCGTCAGTGTGCTTGAGCTCAAATTGTTAAGTTAACTTAGAGGCCTTATGACGACATGAAAACTCTAACACTAGGTGATCCACACCACTATACGAAAAGAAGAGAATTCGACATTACCTTACGGCACTGACCTCCATAACAACTGGACAAGACATAGCGCACTGAATTTTTTGCCTATTTGATTTGCGCCATGTTACGCTGTTGTCGCGCGTTTCTATTGAAAGTGATGGTGACCGTCTCCGGAACTATTAGTTCCATGGACGGTCACCATTACTTTCAATAGAAAACGCGCGACAACAGCGCAACATTGTGCAAATCAAATCGGCACAAAGATCTAATGTCATTTTGTATGATATAGCAATGAGGAGGAACACTAACTTTTTATTCCGGCAGAGGGCGTTAGTCGAATGATCTTAGGTTTGAATTAAGAACTGTCAAACAGGTGTTTTTTACAACTCTCGGCGCCAAACTGGCCATATCAGTCTCAGACCGAAAGAAAAAAAAACTCGGCGTTTTCATTCGTGGGGGACCATCAACAAAAAAAAAAGATCATCCGATGCCAGCGCCATCTGCTCACAGCTTTGCGTGTGCCACCCCATTCCAGCATACTAGTATAGTTTCATTTCATACATAACGAGACCACGTGACGTACCCAACTCGAGTCGACCTCGGCGCCCACGCTCAAGTACTGTGATGCAAATCAGTTTCGTAACAATCAACTATATTACAAGTACGGAAGCCAACCTTTGACAACTTTGACCCGTGTGAATATCGGGATTAAAACTGGCCTATGTGTTATTCCCAGTTTCAAGATGTGTATAGGGAATGTGTTTATGTCTATTTCCCTATCTTCTATTTATCTTTCTATCTATATCTATTGCCTTCTGTGCCCGCAAACACCTGATTTTAGAAGTTTTCTAAACTTTCATAAGAATCAAGATTTCGTTGAGAAGAAGAATCGTTGAAGATTTTCATAAGAATCGGTCCGTCCATCCTTGAATTATAAATGGTTAGGTTAGGTTTCCGTGGTGGCTACACCGGTCAACGTATCGGATGAGGCAGCCTGGCGCCATGACTTGGGTCGGTCTTTGGTAACAAGCCATTGCTGAAGCCTTCCTCCAAGAAACCGCCTTTTACGAGGGGCGGAGGATACCGAAGCCATATTCTTTTACACCCGGGCTGTAAGGCCAGAAAATAAATAAATGAACTTGTGAACTTACCCTCGGTCTCTGTGGTAAACAGTTTTCTAATGCAGGAATGACTTCAGGTGGAATGCGTTTCGGGAAATTGACTAAGAATTGGATAACCAGCTGTCCCTTCTCAAACGGGTTTTTGTACATCGGCATGCCTGAAACATTTGAAAGAAGCCTTGGAAATACTGTGGTAATACAAATATTGCCTAGTGGCCCCATCGAGGCCACCGTGACTATAGCATTACTATAGTACATTGTATACCTAGCGGAGAAAAGACTATTTTTTTGGCGAGAGTGTTATTTGAATCTAGAAATGAGCAAAGCAGAATCTGTAGCGGCGAGAGAGGCATAAAGATTTGTTTGCCTGTTACAGCAGCAGCAAAGCGCCAACTTACGATTACACCCGGTCTTCTGCATATAGGCCCAAACCAAGCTCTAGGCTTGTACTATGGGTATACTAGACAATGGATATGCTACATATTATACTTTTTTTTGTAAATACATACATATACTTAATACACAGAAAACACCCAGACCGGAAACAAATATTTATAATTTTTAAACATAAATACTTGCAGCCGGCGGGAATCGAACCCGCAACCTCCTGAATGCAGTCGGGATTTTCCCCGACGCGCCACTGAGGTCGTCAATATCTTTCCTGATCAAGTTACCTGAATATCAAATTGACTAAGAAGCAAAATGCCTAAAGGTAAAGTCTAAAAAACGAAATCCCTATTAAGCAAACTACCTAAAATTCAGTATGCTTAAATAGTAATTTGCCTCAGGATTGTAAAGCCCATGAAGCAAAAAGCATACAAACCAAATTGCCTAAAAATAATTATGCCTAAACATGCCTAAAAATAAGAAGCCTACCAAGCAAAATGCCTAAAATGCAAAATGTCAAATAAAAACCACTATAAAATACTTTTGGATTACCAGCATGTCATCAGAAATAATTAATGAATAATTAATGTATACCTAATGATTAATGAATTAATGATAGAATTATTTTTATATCTTATTATTATGTTTTACAATGTAAAATTGGTGAACGACGTGTAACTTAAGTTATGAATAAATGAGTATCTGAGTATCTGAAACGCAAGTGGTCACATACGCATTTCATCAGAAACGCATCTTATCATACGCATTTCATTATAAACGCATCTTTTCATGCGCAACTTGACAGATCCACTTCTTTTCGATAGAAAATAAAACAAAAGACGATATAAATAGAAACAAAAGACGATCAAAACCAAAACAAAAGCCTATGAAAATATGTCGATCGAAAATAAAACAAAAGACGATCTAAACAGAAACAATAGACGATCGAAACAGTAAAAAAGACGATCAAAATAGAAACAAAAGACGATCGAACCTAAAACAAAAGACGATCTAAATTCTTTTGTTTTCATATCGATCGTCTTTTGCTTCTATTTCGATCGTCTTTTGTTTCTATTTCGATCGTTTTTTGTTTTATTTTCGATTGACAAGAGTGGATCTGACAAGAGTGGATCTGTTAACCACTTGCGTTTCTGATGAAATGCGGGTAATCATATTTTTACAAAACTAATTTGCAATTTGTCTATGAAGCAAAATGTCTAAAAGGCAGTCATTATACGTTTAAGTCATTTTATTGAGAAAGTCATTTCGAGTTAAAAGTCTTTCAACAGATTAGTCTATTTACGCTGACGGCATTCTGAAAATAAGTCATTTAACAATTTAGACGTTTTGCTTTATAGACGAATTACAAATTATTCACTTTTGCTTCGTAGTTAATTTGATTTTTAGGTAACATGATCAGGAAGGGTAAATATTATATGACTAGCTGCGTCCCGCGGTTTCACCCGCGTAAGTCCCGATCCAGTGGGAATATTGGGAACAATAGTAGCCTATAGCCTTCCTCAATAAATGGACTATCCAACACTGAAAGAATTTTTCAAATCAGACCAGCAGCGGTTCCTGAGATTAGCGCGTTCAAACAAACTCTTTAGCTTTATAATATTGTATGTAAGTTTAGGTATAGATTTTTGATGCTGCATAAAATATTTCTATTTTTTAACCAACTTCAAAAAAAAGGAGGAGTTTCTCAATTCGGCTGTCTGTCTTTATGTGTTGTATTTACCTTCACTCAGAACACTCTTGCACTCGCCGTGCTTAGTGACCTCTCCGGGCAGCACGGAGATGACAATGTCCCGCTCGTCCAGAGTCCGGATCACCTTCTGGAAGCCGCAGAGAGCCTCCACCAGCTCTATGCTAATCTGTACTATGAGATCGTTGTTGTCTCGCTTGAATGTCTATGGACAATATAATCATTTAAATCAGCATCACACGATATTTTCCACAATTGGTTTAAAAAATTGCCTATATATTTTTTAAAGTGTATTATGGCACTTGGAAAATAAATACCTATTTGGTATTAAGCTATTGCATAGCTTTTATCGCGGACTTTAGTGTTGAATGAAGAAATTTCGTAGCGAAAAAACCTAACACCCCCCACTCCGCTAACAATGGCAACGTGGTACAAAATAAAAAATAATTATAATTGCATAAGTTGATAAATATGCTATGCAATAGCTTTACCGCGGCAGTCCCCGAGTGCCACACGTTTTTTTTTTAAAGTGTATCATGGCACTTGGAAAATACTTATTTGGTATTTAGTTACATTTTGTACGTAAGGTTTCCACCCAGATTAGAAACAAATTATATCTGTACAGCTGTACACAAATATTGGTTTGTCGACGAAATTGAACCCGCAACTTTAAGCGTCGCAGACGGGTTTTTGCTTGACGCGCGATAATGAATCAATCGTAAATATAGTACAATATACTAAATTGTTGGCAATATTGCTTGGCAGCCAACTAATTGTTTTTAGATCAAGAAACTTGGCTCTATGCTACACTAATATGCAGTGCAGCTAAATCAGTCAGAAAAAACTTGGTTATTCTTTTTTGCTTACTATTTGCAATTTCCAAGTCAATTCTAATATGAAGCATATTTTATATACAAAGAGCGTGGTTATTTTTGACTTCACTACGTAGTATGAAACAAGTCGCTTTTCGCTGCTTGTCACTATGTATGCTTAGAAAGATATCTACGCACAGATTTTGATGCGGTTTTTTAATAGAAAGAGTGATTCAAGAGGAAGGTCCATGTTTAATTTAACAGTAACACTGTGCGAAGCCGGGTCGAGTCGCTAGATTTTATCAGTTCAGTTCAGTTCCTTAGTTATGGCCTTTCTGCCAGCATTGAAGGGCAATTTAGGCCAATATCACGTGAATATAACACTATGTGACATTTAGAATTTTCAATGCGAGTAGGAATGTACAATAAAAATGGTAGCGAATTCTATCTAATTCAATGTCCTGACTGACTGAACTATGTATCAATGCACTAGCAAAAAAACAGTTTACATTCTGTAATACTACCTTAATTTATTTTAAAGTGTTTCCTACACTTGGAAGACTGGTTTATTAGAAGAAATGCTTTCCAAAAAACGAAACGCTACTGTAGTACTAGTTACAAATCTGACTTACATCATGTTCTTTTGTTTAAAAAAAAATCAATTGATTTTGAATTGAACCCACAACTTTATGCGTCGCATGCGGGTTTTTGCCCGAGGCCATGAAAGTTTTTGAAGGTTTTTGCCCGTGGCAGAGGTGTCGTAAAAGGCGACTAAGGGATCTGAAGGAGATTAGCAAACCTTAAGTTCTCCCCGCGCGGTGGTGGATAACTAAGTGGGGTCAGGCAGGCAGCTGGCCGTAAAAAGATTACCAGATTGTCAAATCAAAAAAAAAACGAAACGCTACTGTAGTATGTACATTGTACTAGTTACAAATGTGACTTACTTCATGTTCCTTCTCATCGAGCACAATGATGAGGTCCCCGGGCTCCAGCTCGGGCTCCTGGTCCCCCTCTCCGCTGAACACGATCTTCTGTCCGTCCGTCATGCCCTTATCCACGTGCACCTCCAGGATCTTGCGGTCGCGGACTGTCTTCCGACCCTGACGCATGGGAATCACAGGTTTACTTTGTTAGTTAGTTAGTTTCGCTGGGCCTTTTCCGCACTTAGCCTTAGCCACAATTGGGCCATTGTACGTGATTTCTCAAAGGGGTTTAGCAGTAAGACGCCACGGGATCCTACTCCGGATTGGCGAATATACCATGCCTTTGGACCGTGGTGAGTCCTAGGACATGTTGGTTTGCTCCCGATGTTTTCCTTCACCGTAAGAGCGCTGTTACTAGCGCACATAACTTTTTCTTAAAGAAAAAGACATTGGTGGGTTCGAACCCATGACTCTCAGAATAAAAGTCGGGTGTCTACCACTAGATCAACACTGTTCAAATAAAGAAGCTATAATGTCACATTTATTGTGTTAATACTTGTATTTATTAGTACAGTATTATATTAACCAAGCTATCAAAAATGCCTTGTTCTTCAGCTTCCATTATACAATACCCAAAGCTGTTTTCAGCTTCCATTATATAATACCCAAAGCTGTTTTCAGCTTCCATTATATAATTCCCACCAGAACTGTGATAGCTAGACAGCTTAAATTTTCATAGATGATGTATTTCTGATGTAGCTATAATAACAGATGTCATGTTCATACGCAATTTAAACTCGCACTTGGCAGGTTTTTAAATAAAACCTGTTGAGTCAGCCTAAAATGTACCTAGGTTCAATGACTACTCTACTAGAAGTATCGAACAAACCTGGCAAACTTTGCAGCGATCTTTAGGGTCGATGATCTCTCTCTGCCCACGGCACTCGCTGCAGACAGTCTGGATCTGTTGGATCATTCCCGGAGCTAGCTGCTGGATCTGCACCTGCATTCCCGTACCGCGGCATGTTGGGCAGGTTTGTACTGCACCCTGGTAACAAAACAGATAACATATTATGAAACAGTAGATTTTTAAGAGTAAATAGTTGATTTTTAAGGCTTAAAGTAGATTTTAAAAAGTAAACAGTAGATTTTAAAAGTGGCAAACAGTAGATTATAAAGAGTAAATAGTAGATTTAAATGGGTCGCAGCGGAAACCAAGCTTCTATTTCTTACAATATTTTTACTTGAACCAAATAGAATTTAAACCTTGGAAAATTCAAATCTTGGACTGAATAGACATTCAGGTAGGTCTAAGTATTAAAAAAAATACACTATAGAGTGCTAATTGCATTAAATGGATCATTAATGAAGACAATGTGAAATCATTACTCAGTTCTTGATTCCTTGCAGAAGTCTTTGTTGCATCAAAAGACAATAACTTATCATCCTGCTATGCTTTAGCAACTGCAGACAGCTGAAATATACAACAACATCAGACCAACCTTCTTCCCACCACGGCCTTCACATTTGTCACAGATAACAGTCTTCTGCAGGGCCAGTTTCCTCACTGCACCGCGGTATAGCTCCTCCAAGGTAACCGAGAGCTGGTGTATAACGTCTTTGCCCTTTCGTTCACGGCCTCGTCGCCTTCCGCCGCTGAAGCCGCCACCGAAGAACATGTCAAATAAGTCCATAGGCGAGGAGAAGCCACTGCCTCCGCCTCCGCCTTCCTTGAGGGCCTGCTCACCACCTATTGCCACCAGAAATTCACTATTATTATATTTTTAATTTGATACTAACAACATGCGGAACCTAAACATTTGTGGAAAACGAGCCCGTAAACAATTACAATAATTTATTATAAATCTGGATGACGTTAAGATGTTTGAAGATTGAGATTGTAACAGACAGTTATTTTTTCTAAATTCTAAATTTTCATTGTTCACTAATTTAGTTAGTGTTTGTCAGCTTCGCCAGACCATGCAATAGATTTACACTAAACTACTCTTATTATTTAGTACCAATTTGGCACCTTCGATCATACATTTAGTAGTCTATGCAAGTATTATATCTGTATTAACTGTTATCAATTCTACAGGTGCTTGCTAACACATTTTTAACAGGCACAATAAGGATTTTTTTTGTTAAGACATTTGTACAAGGACATTACAAATTATTGGAAAAGCCAATCCATTGTGTAAATAATTAACACTTAAATGCAAAGAATGTTGAGCTACAAACAAACCTTGATCATAAACTCTCCGTTTATCCGGGTTGGAGAGGACTTCATAAGCCTGTGAGATCTGCTTAAACCTTTCACCTTCATTTGGATTTTTGTCAGGATGGTATTTTAATGCGAGTTTTCTGTACGCCTTCTTCAGATCGTCAGGTGTGCAATTGGGCTTTTCGCCCAATATGTCATAGAATGTAGTCTCTTTCACCATTTTTTAGTTCAATTACTAAAACAAAGAACAAAAAGTACGATTGAGATTGAGTGTTGCCTAGAAAATTCTAGCGACTATGGGTAGGTATAATACGTATATTACACGATGAGTAGGGTGTCAGTACGAGCAATCAGCTGTTTTCTATCGCAATGGTACCATCGCATAAATTCAGTGTCCGTATAAAAAGCACAATTTAAGTTTACTGTGGCGTGGAGCACGTTTTTTTTTCCCTTTTTCGTAATTGATGGACAAGGAAGACATAACCCCAACGCGAAATTATGGGTATTTGTGAGATAATCAATATAATCATACAGAATGATTTTTCTGGCGAATAACCAATGCCATTGGCCTTTTTACTGGTCACAAGCTAAGAAAATGTTTTTTTTTGTTTAAAACTAAAGCGACTCCATTTTAACGGGGCTCTTGACTAGAAAATTGTGAAATAAATGGAAAAATTGAAGACAAACTTACTTGCTTTTTGATAAATAAGTAGGATAATCTAACACTAATTAGCACAATCCAAGACACAGTTTTTATAGGTAATAATTATGTACTCCAAAATGAACACGTTGGGTACAGCACAATAGAGAAATAGTTATTGCTCGTGGTTGACGTTAGTTGATTTGACTGAAGAATGAAGTTTGCGTCAGCGACCGTCGATCGAAAAAGTGAACATTCGAGAACATTCTGCAGTGTCACCTAGCACAAAAAGGAAAAAAGCCACATATTTTGCTTTTAGTATAAAAAAAATACAGATTTCGATTCTCGATCAAAATCGGATCAGAAATAAAGCACGGTAAAGTAAACGAAATGTTTTATTCATTCAACTCATCTCGCGTGTAAAGCTCGATCAAAATACACGATGACACTTTACATTACACCTACTTTATTTACATTAGAACTTAACTTACGCTAGCACACCTATGGAAATTCGTGCATTTTCGATCCAAGTGGCGACGAAAGGACATACCTATTCAATTTTTGGAATAGTCGGCGGTATGTTGCTTTTTTTTCGATGAATCGAAAAAGACGAGAGGCTTATTTAAAAAAAAATGTTCGATTGAAGGTTCTAAATGTCATGTCATGTTGCGGATGCATTCGTATACCAGTCGGTCCGAACGGATCGGAAGAAGAAGCCAAACCAAACAGTGTTTGCCTGTAATCTATGCCTCTAGCCTTAGAGGCATAGTCTTAGCCGTCACGGAACAAAGTTAACTAAGGGTTAAGATTTAATATTATATGAAGGCTTCGAAAATCGCAATGTCGCGGAATAAATCGATTGCCACTTGAAATAACACGCCAAATCACCATTTTTTTCTGGGTCTTTTACCGCCCCCTTTAGCCCTGCAGCGCCCACAAGGGGGCGTTATCGCGCACTTTGGGAACCCTTGCTTTAACCCTCTACCGCATAGGAACCCATATATGGTTCGGCGAATTGAAATGCATTTATTCACGTAATAATGCACATGCAAAAATTAAACGCATACAATACGTTATCTGTAGTACTTTGTCTTGCTAAAAAATAATAACATAGTCTATGGTCTAACGTCATTTGATATATAAAATCAATTTTCCATGCGCGGGTGTGAAGTTCGATATTGTGATCGTCAATTACTTTTTCAATAAAGTTTTTCTACGTGAAACAGGTAAGTTTCGCTCGATATAAAATGAAAAATAGTTACTGTTATTGTCCTGTTTCAAGTATACATAATTATTTTTTATTTATTTTGAATATTTATACGCTTTTAGGGGGCTTTTTATCGGAACCATATATGGTTTCGTAGCTCTAAGCGCATATTTTTGCATATGATCGACATATGTGTCGTGAATGCTTGGATTCTTTGGCGTAGGAAAAACCCAGATAGTTACATGTGTATGTTTGATTTCAAACAAGCTATTTCGGAACCCTTACGCAAATGTAGGAAAGCTGTGGTACGAATAAGAGGACGTCCTGCAAATCAGCCGAGTAGAGATTCTGATGGAACACCAGTGAGTATGACAAGCCAAGGAAGTCCGGCTCCTTCAACTCCTGGAACTCCAACTAATCGAAAGAGAGGAAAGACAGTGCCTGCCAAGCACCAAGATCTACCTCTGACATCTGTAACGACCGATAAATTAGACCATAATATGCCTGAATGGCAAAAAAAATCGACAAAAATGTAAATTTTGTGCAGAAAATGTCAAGTTCTCTTATGCTACAAAGATAAGCAAAACTGTTTATCGGCATTTCATAAATAAAATTATCAAGGCCTTTTTTATTTTCCATTTTTGGAACTTAGATAATATTTAGTTGATTAGTAAAGTTTATTTCTTTGCTTCATACGAACCCATATATAGGTAAATTATTTTTTTCAGTAACTGAAAGACATTTTTTTGAAAAAAATTTTTGGTTACATATTTTGAATAAAGCATAAATAACCATTAAATATTTTTTTATTCATTTCCTTCATAATTCATGCAGTAGAGGGAACGTACTAATGTAACGGATATTGTCGCACGATAAAATATTTGGTTGGATAGAGAGAAGACAGAAAATATTACTACATCCCATGATGTAGAGTGCCACGTTTCACTTTTGGACATCACATCATGTAAAAATATTTAAATAAAATGAATAAAGGCAGTAGGAAGCTGGCAGCATTTAACTCGTGCGCTCTCGCTCTATCATCTAGAGCGCTCATTCTTTTTTTGTTGCCTGAGTTTTGTTCCGCTTCTTGCGCCAAAAAAACATTTTGCCAAGTGATTTTTTTATCGTCCGTCACTGTCACTGTCAATTTTTTTTTATTTGTCGATGTCAAAGATGGTTTTCTGTCAATTTCTATGTCATACCGAAGTTTTGGCGGAAACGCGTTGAGAAAATGTGTTGTTGAATTTTTATTTTTGGGAAACCTGAAAGAGAAGGCTTCTAAAAGCTCTATAGAGATAGATTATATAGATATCAACAGGGTGAAACCCTGTGAATCCCACCCACACACCGCCAGGAACGGGTATAATAAAAACTAAAAACTGATACTTAACTTGACATTGCCTAATTATAATGGTCTTCGAGTAGGCCAAGAAGAAAAATAAATGTCATTTCGTAATTTTCGTAAATGATTTTCAGCGTTTTGTTGGATTTGGATTGTTTTTCCTTCCATTTTCCATTGGTTGTAGATGTAGGAAAAATTGGAAACAAAAGGAACCGAGTCACACCGACGACGACGCGCAAACAGTCGACCGTGAAATGTGAATAAAATACCCGCTGATAATTATTGATAACGCGCACGCCTCTCACTCTGTTGAAGTGTCTGCTCCAGCAAACAGCTCGTCCAAGCACACATTACCTGCATTTTATTTTTAGTTTCTCGATAGACTGAATACGCGGCTGTTGTGTGCACTTCAAGTTCAGATAGATAATCGGTGTTAAAATGGCAGAAAAAACAGTAAAAAATAAAGTGTGCATTATCGGATCTGGGAACTGGTAAGATTATACAATACTCTTTTTATGTAAATTGTTTTAAATATAATTAATTTCACAAGTGGAGCCGTATGAATTAACATATTGTTTGCAGTGACCTTTAAAATTGTAAAAGGTTTTGTAACCAATAATGTGACATAATGATAAATAATTTGCTGTTTGAAATTGTTAATATGTACATTTGCAAGTAATCTAACTTAGAATTCAAACATCTTTGCTCTTAGGGGTTCTGCAATTGCTAAAATTGTTGGGCGTAATGCAGCGAAACTCCCAAATTTTGAAGATCGAGTTACTATGTGGGTTTATGAAGAAATGATTGAAGGGAAGAAATTGACAGAAATTATTAATGAAACTCATGAGAATGTCAAGTATTTACCTGGGCACAAATTACCACCAAATGTTGTAAGTTTATCTCATAATATCTACAATCTACATCTATTAATTGCCTTGTCCTGACTGCACACAGCCTTAACTGCGAATCATACCGAGCTGAAATTTGGAGAGTCCGTTCTATATATGATGTAGGTATCCTATAAGAAAAGGTTTTTTGAAATTACCATGGGATCCGAACTAACGAGGGTGAAACTGCAGGACAGCTAGTTATTCCCCCAAATCTCAATCTGGTGGAAATATCGGAATAAAATGTGGCCCATGTTTCTCCCAAAGATGCAATGTATCCTGACTTTAAATTTTATAACAGTTCAGTTGTTCTTAAGATTCTCTCATCCGAGCGATGTTCCCGGCTGCAACCCTCTCGGGAGCCCGGGGTCTAAAGATCAGTTGTTCTTAAGATTACCTCCAACAAACCAAAATCCAAAATGTACCTCTTAATAATATTAATTTAAAATTAAGCTATCATCATTTGCTTGTAGGCACATCTATTGAAAATTTAGGCAGTGTTGGTAAGAATATGATGCTCTAAATTTTGCATAAAATTCATTTGTGGCTAAAGAGTTACCTGAGCCTATGAAACCAAGTTCAAACTGTTCACACACTAATTAACCACAATCCCTGGGTTGTTACTTGTTAGAGGCCTTGGGCAAACTGACACCTCTAACACTAGGTGAACTACACCACTACACAAAAAGAACAAGAAAAATCATCCAGGGGTGTTTTTTTTACCAAGACCGTTTGACCACTTTCTGACCACCTGATAAGTGATGATATGGTCTAAGATATAACACACTCATCTAGAAGAAGAAAATATTTATGTCGATCTGCCATATCTTTTGAAAAAGATTTTTTGTATTTTATTTTCACACTACCTGCGCCCAGCGGTTTCACACGCGTAAGTCCCGATCCCGCGGGAATATCGGGATAAAAAGTAGCCTATTTGTTATTTCAGGTCACCAGCTATCTACATACCGAGTTTCATGAAAATTAATTTAGCGGTTTTTACGTGATTGAGTAACAAACACACATACATACTCACAAACTTTCAGCTTTATAATATTAGTAGGACATTTAGATAGTTCTGTTGATTTGAGAATACTAATTAGTCTTGCTTTGCATATTTTAAACATACTTTATTTGATCATGAAATTTTAACCTTATACTCAAGGACAAACATTATTAAAATTCTTTGTTAACAAATAGGTAATGGCCATATTTCGAAACATTCTGGCCTCATTCAATGTCAGCGAAATGGTTGCAATGCATTGATAACTAACTTCCTACTTATTAATATTCCTGTTAGTCACTGCACTAGACGATCAACCACTGGAAGATATTACATACCTACAATAAATGTTATATTATTTATTTCCCTGGTCTTATTCAACCATGTTGCAACGGTCTTGGTCGCAAGGAAGTCAGAATCCTCTAGGTAAGAAAATTAAAAAGTTAAAAATCACGCGATTAAGACCTGGGAAATAAAAATTATGAGTTCCAATAAGGTTCCAATGATGTTAGTTTAAAAAGTTTAATAAATTTCATGTCTCCAGGTCCAGTAGTTTAGGCTGTGCGTTGATAGTTCAGTCAGTCAATCAGTCAGGACAAGATTTTTTGATTTATCAATAAGATCTTTTTTTTTTTAAGTAAAAATAATATACCACTACATAGTAACACAGTCGCTTTTCGCCGTCTGTCGGTATGCATGCTTAGATCTTTAAACTACGCAACGGATTTTAATAACTAGCTGCGTTCAACGGTTTCACCGACGTAAGTCCCAAATCCGTGGGAATATCGGGATCAAAAGTAGCCTATGTTACTCAGGCAGGGTGAATGTAGCTTTCTAAGGGTGAAAGAATTTTTGAAATCGGCATAGTAGTTTTTGAGTTTATTCATTACAAACACACTTACACAAATACAAATCTTTCCTCTTTATAATATTAGTGTAGATCAGTGTAGATATACACTGGGCGCCGTGGCAGGTCGCTAGTTACTTATATTCAACAAAAACAATAAGAAAACATTACCCATATTGGCAAATGATATAAGTATGCAGTAAATCTATTTCAGTCAAACTTCCTTACGAGAAGCAATGCCAAAGTCAATGCTGCGTTTGTTCATTGCCACTTACATAATATCACTATGCGCTACTGCTTGTAGTAACATGTGATAAACAGATTGACAAATGTTTTGTCTGATATTTGAATGCTTACTTGTTTCATTAGCACTTTGACCTGGCGTATGTGACAGCTAATTCTTTGGTGAACGTCATTTTATTTATTTTACTAAAACAGTAGGTATGTGTAGTGGGATAAGGAAGTATAGTTAGGTACCAATAATTCAAGGTAACTAGTTTATTCAACTTTCCGATCTATTTAAGGAACATATTTTTGTATTAAGAGCCTGTACTGTCTCACTGCAGGGAAAAGGTGTTTTTCGTACCATTTTCTCGTTTGACGACTATGCATATCTATTATCCACTCAATATTAATCAATCGTCTGTCTGCGTCCCAGTATGGGTCCAAAAGTATAATTAATATTACTCAAATATTTTGACCTAATGTAAATATATCTTTCGGTAGACATACTTAATTATTTACCTACATGTGGGTTACTACTAGGGTATAGAACCGGGAAATCCCGGTACCGAAAACCCCGGGATATCCCGGTTCTTTTGCTGTTTAGGAGAACCGGGAAATCCCGGGTATAAAAATCTGAGAACCGGGATTTTCGGGACTTCGAGAAAAATATATTTCGTGTGATGGAAAGCAAAAATAATGTATTTTTTTCCTATTTTTACACTTAATTCTTATTTTCTAACTTGTTTTTATATTTAAACCATATTTTAGTACTAATTGATTTACTTCATTTAAATGATTAGTCTGATTTTAACTAGATTTTATGCCAGATACTACTAAATGATGAGAGATTTTGCGACTACGCAGTTATGTGATTTTAGAATTTGATTTTGTCTAGCTAATGTTAAAAGAGACTTAATACTTGTTATATTATAATTTGTGATTAAATTATTGATTTACTAGCTGACCCGACAGACGTTGTCCTGTCGTTTAGTATAAAAAAATAAAATTCATCAAAATCGGTTTAGCATTTTTTCTTTCATAAGAACCTTCTCCTGACAATAGCAAACACAACAAAAAAAGAATTATCGAAATTGGTCCAGCCGTTCACGCGTGATGTCGTGACAACGGAAAACGTTTCATTTTTATATACAGTGGTGGTCATATAATTAAGAACGCTGATATAAAGGGAAGATTTTTTTTAACTAAGACGCAAAACTAATTGCAGGCATTATTTTTTATTGTTCTCGGTATCGTAAAACTTTTCCATAATACCACTGTATTCATTGATACACATGATTAGCCAAAAAGTAAATACACAAACTTTTTACACTACTTCTAAACATAGTACTCCTATTTACTGGCTGGCCACGTAATTAAGAACGCTAAGTAGTTCATACGTTTATTCAAATTTAATTAGAAAAAAATCAGTCGATTTGTTACTGTTTGTATAATTTTGGAGCCATTTAGTGCTGTAAAAGGTAAAAGTTATTGCTTCTTATGAAAAGACAATGGAAAAAATAAAAGTTGGGATAAATCTACAAGGGAAGTAATAATAAAAGTTCGCCAGAAGAATTTGGTCAAACAAAAAGATAGCCGACCATCTGCAATGTGCAAAAACGATGGTTTTCCACAATGTAAACCATTTTGCTACGTATCAAACTACTTCGAAGGTTCCGCGTGTACCTAAACAGTGAAATACAACTCCTCGAGATGACCGAAACATCGTTCGCATGGCATAACAAAATCCATCTAAAGGGTCCAATGAGCTGAGAAAATAATATTTAGGTGAAAACAACCCTTCAGCAATCTCAGCACGCACTATTAGAAGATGTTTGATAGAAGAAATATTGCACGGAAGGATAGCAAGAAAGGTACCCATGTTGAAACTTTGCCACAGGCAAGTCCAGCTGACGTTAGCGAGAAAGTATGAAAACTGGACTGTGCGACATTGGTAAAATGTACTTTTTTTCTGACGAGACGAAAATAAACAGAGTATATTTCGATGGAAAATGATATGTTCGACGTCACACGAATACAGCATTCGTACCTAAGTACACGAAAGTTACATTAAAGCGCGGTGGTGGAATGTGAAAATTTGGGGATGGTTTTTTGGACATGGTGTTGGACCTGTAAAGTTGATAGAAGGTAACATGGATCAGTTCTAATACAAAAATATACTGGAAGAAATAATGTTATCTTACGCTGAAGACGTTCTACCGGTTATTTGAACATTCCAGCATCACAATGATCCAAAGCACACTGCCCGCACCATAAAGGAATTTCTTACAGCGAAATCAGTTTCTGTCTTAAATTGGCCAGCCAACAGCCCAGATCTAAATCCAATAGAGAATCTGTGGCTCGAAGTAAAGACAAAGGTTTTCAATACAAAGTGTGAAAATTTATGAGAGCTATCGAGCTGTATGACGTTTTCGTAGAAGAATGGAACTCTATTTCTCTTACGAAATATCAAAAATTAATATAGTTAATGCCTCGCCGGTGTAAAGCAGTAATTAAAAGCTGTGGATATGCTATTAACTATAAATGTTAGTCAAAAACGTATTAAATTGATTTTTAAATTTTCTGCGCTACATATTATATTGTAATTTTTTAAATGTAAGTGTCATACAAAACATTTCCCGAGCAGTTTAATAAATCGTTCTTAATTATTTGTCCAGCTTCAATACTGTTTGAATGTGTTACTTTGGTAAAATCAATATAATGTGAAAAAAATAGTTAGCGATTTCATTATAATGTTCCTAAGCCACGTTGCTCTATTAATGTGGCTATTTTATAACATAACTAGATGCTTCTCAGAAGGTACACATCTCTGTGGGTGGCACGATTTATATAAAAACTTCTAGAAATTCAAATCGTTCTTAATTATATGACCACAACTGTATAAGAAGAAGATGACGTAAAAAACCGGCCAAGTACGAGTAGGACTCGCGCACAAAGGGTTCCGTACCATTATCACAATTGGGTACGGAACTCTAAAATTAACACTGGACCAATCAAAATTCGTGAACGCAATGTTATTAATTTTTACTATTGGCGCGAGTATATTACTAGATGGCGCTAGTGGTAAAAATAAATCGCACTAATGTTGTTGTTGATATAGCGGCAACGGAAAAAGATCATGTATAAAAACTTTAACTGTCTAGCTATCACGGTTCATGAGATACAGCCTGGTGACAGACAGACGGACAGTGCAGTCTTAAGAGTCCCGTGTTTACCCTTGGGATACGGAAACCTATAAAAGGTTATTTTTAAAAAATGAAGCTAAATATAGCATCGTACAGATGTTACACAGCAAATCTTAAAGCATCTTACAGAGGTTTACACAAAATCCCCAAAGTACCGAAAATCCCGGGAAATCCCGGTTCTTTCATAGGCTGGTACCGAAAATCCCGGTTCTCAAAAAAGTTCCCGGTTCTCGATACCCTAGTTACTACATATTTGTATACTTAGGTACGATTTATTTAATTTTTACTAGCAGCACCCCATATAAGTCCCGTTGGATCCCGTGGAAACATCGGGATACAAAGTAGCCTATGTGTTATTCCTGTATGTTTGTGTTGCAATTTCAATCACGCAAAATCTACTAAACCGATTGCGATGAAACTTGGTATGCAAATAGCTGCAGATCCTGTGGGATTGGGACTTACGTGTGCGAAACCGCGGGACTCCTTAGTATTTTAATATAATTTCTCATTCATAATACAGGTGGCCATTCCCGACGTAGTTGACGCCGCTAACGATTGCGACCTCCTCATCTTTGTGGTTCCGCATCAGTTTGTGCGAACCCTCTGCTCCTCACTACTTGGAAAAATCAAACCAACGGCGTCGGCGTTATCTTTAATCAAGGTAGGTTAAAGTTAAATAAATAAATATACCTAATGTATAGTATATTTATTTACCGTTGTCTAGTACCCATAGTGCATAGTTTGGGGCTAGATTGCGCTGTGTATAACGTCATGCAATATTTATTTATTATTATTCAAGGAACTCAAATTTATTTATATCCATTTATTGTATTGTTCTGTTTCCTTAGGGCTTCGATATCGCGGAAGGCGGCGGCATCGACCTCATTTCCCACATCATCACGAGATGTCTCAAGATACCGTGCGCTGTCTTGATGGGTGCCAACATTGCCTCCGAGGTAAGCAACTGTTTCACTACAGAGCGCCTCTAGAGACAACGGTGGGGGGGTTCATATATTGCATTTTTCAGACACAGATAAGGGCATGCTAAAATTGGGGAGTATTGGTGTATGAGTTTTTCTTGGTACCAGTTTTTATATTACTTAGAATTGAATTGATGGAAGTTATAGGTGTAAGTACCAAAATCTGATGGCCAAGGTAAATAAAAATTGTAAACAGCAACCCTTGGGTAATCGGATTTTACCATCTTGAAAATGAAATAAAAGTAAACAATGTATAAAAAACATTTTAAAACTAGTTAAGCGTACTAATGACATGATCATAACAGATGTAGATGAATACAACACAATACTTATCAAAGGAACTGTTCATACTAAAGTCAGATCTATAAGTTAACTTAGAAAAGTCTCCCTACTCTTTCTCCATACAAACGTAGTCGACTGTTTCCTCCCCGGATAAAGAAATTAGAGCAAATAATGTTTACGCCGTAAAACCTATATCTGCTATCCAGGTAAGAAACAGTCGACTACGTTTCTAAAGTTTGTATGGAGAAAAGAGTAGGTAGACTTTCTAGGGTTTAAAAACTTTATCAGAGAAAAAAAAAACTCATTTGTGCCACTGCTCCTTTACGTGTAAATAAGTTGAATTTGCTATGTTAACTTTTAAATGAACACCACGATATGTGCTCAACTTTGCGCTAGTATGAATTGACCCTAAGTTTGACTTGAGTGTGTATGTTTTTCTTGATATACTTAAATGAGGAAGTCCATTATAGTTCTTCATGGTTATTTTTCTTCCGTAGTTGTTATTTATTAAGTATAACAATTCTTAGAATTCTTTGCTATACCTAGTAAAAAAACATTGTTTCTGAAAGTTCGGGGTTTGACTGAGAATGTCTGGCAAAACAAGTTATATCCAATTTTTCTAAATTGTTAAATGCTAAATTTCGGTTATGCATCTTGTTTTTGTTGTTATAGGGGTAGCGGAAATACATCACCCCTGGGGGGCGCGCCCCCCACTTAGGGAACCCCTGATCTAGGTAATAATCTAAGTCCTAACCCCTATTTCGTTCCTCAGGTAGCAGATGAGAAGTTCTGTGAGACGACGATAGGATGCCGCGATGTGCTGCTCGCTCCGATGATGAGAGACATCATACAGACGGAGTACTTCCGCGTCGTGGTGGTTGACGACGAAGACGCCGTCGAGATCTGCGGGGCACTCAAAGTAAGTACACCACAGACATACATATAGCTAGACCACGCAAATTCATATCCTTCGCGTGTCAGAAAAACGTGAATAACCCTGATAAAACGTCGCAATAGTCGGCGCTAACTGGCAGTCCGCGCGCGTCTATAGTTGCCGGACGTCCGTATAAACTAATAAAATGCCTCGTTGCGTGATTGATAGTAACTGCAAAATCTCGAAAAATTCGAGCAACTAAAGGCAGGAACATATTTTCTGTGGCTGTGACAAATCAGTATACGTACGACTAATTCGTATGCAGTCGCTTTTCGGGAAAGCGGAAAGGGCAGAGGTGAAGTGACTTGGGGTGGGCTACATACATACAATTGAAATAGGTACTTGGCCCGACGTATTTTTTTAGTACGCCAGGGAAAAAGTTTGCCCATCCTTGCCCTGGAATATGGTGAAGAGAAGGACACTGAGGAGTTTTAGTGGGTAAACCTGTTGCCGCCCACCATCCTAGGCCAACAGGGAGCCCCACACATTCCCGCCGCTACCCCCGGAACGGTTAGACAGTGCATGAGGTCGCATTTCTCATCGTTAAAAAAAAAAAAAAAGAGCAAGACATGTCATTCGAACCAAAGTTTGCCCAGTCTTAATGTCGCCTAGCCTCATCTACTTCTTTGACGCAATCTGTGACGCGTCGAGCGATTACTGATTATTTCAATAATCATAATCACATAATTCCTTATCTCTGAGGCTTGATTCGACCAAACTAGAATATGCAATGAATAACAGTATACTCCTAAATTGCCATTTTACGATTGAACAACTCGAGAATTTTTCGAACGAAAGACGAAAGTTTTTAAAGTTAAGGTTTTAATTGTGTGTTTCTGCAACTTATAAACTGGGCATTTAACCTGTGGGTGTCCTTACGATGTTTTTCTTCACCATAAGAGCGATTTTAACAGCGCACATTAATTTTCGGATATAATTAGCACACATAGAATTCCTATCCGTTTCTTCTTCTATGTTGGTCCAATCGAGCCTAAGTAATCTATACTTAATATCTTCTATCTTCTATTATTATAAAGCGGACGAGTTTGTTTGGTTGTTTGAACGCGCTAATCTCAGGAACCGCTGGTCCGATTTAAAAAAAATCAGTGTTGTATGGTCCATTTATTGAGGAAGGCTATAGGCTACATTATATTTTCAAAAAAATAGACAAAGTCGCGGGCACTGCTAGTAACTTATAACTCTAGAAATGCAAAGACATAAATAATAAAACCAACAGATGTGACAACTGATAATAAAACAATCGTTATCCTAATTAGATCACGTGACATCACTACCGTAGTACATTCTCTATTATGTCATCGCACAAGGTCCAGTTACAGTAAAACACCTATAAGTTATTGTTATATTTAAGTATCGAGGGGCAAGTCGATAGCATTGTCTGTCTAGCTAATTATATTACAGACTGGCCTTCTGTTACGATGTCAATGCCCGCTATATATCAGGAATGTTTTGTTACGAGGAAAGAATACCTACTCTTTCTTCATGCAAACAAAAGAGGATGCCCATTCATGGACCCAGTTTTGGCGCCGTGTCAGAACATTATGTAGTTGTAAAAACATATTTTAATTTTTGAGGTTAATTTATTCGATTTGTAGCATTTTTTTCACCCTAGAATCCTAAATGGTACTAATTAAAAGTTTAACTGAACTACCGCCTCCGCCATTGCGTCTTCCATATTGCACCAAAACGACAAAATATCTATAAAGGAGTTTCTATTACGATATAGTGCTTACCCGACCTCTTTGGTTCGATTTCAGCAATATAAATAGTTAGATTTCTCATGGGAGAATAAAAACTAAAAGTTTTCACAGGATACTATTTCTGGGCATTTTCTATATGGGTCTGGAGCCCCTGGGAAAATGAACAATTTCCTTTATGCTAGACCGGGCCGTGTCGGAGCCGGGGTGGGGCTACTTTTGTATGAAGACAGCTTTTGTTTTGCATGGTGTCTGTGCCGCGTCCGTGTTTCATACAAACGTAACCCGTAAGCCCCGTCCCGGACACGGCCCGGTCACGGTCAGGTTTCATGATAAGGACATTAGAGCAATTAAGTTTATGCCATAAAAACTATATCTGCCATGACCATGCAGACCTATGTATTGGTTTTCTTCATATTTTTAAAGTTTCGTATGACCTACTTCCTATGTTATTTTTTTCAAATTCTAATTATCATAGGACCTTTTTCCTATGACCTATGTTTTGTTTTAAATATTTTAATATTATAGGCCTTATTTTCTATATGACCTACGTTTTTTATCATATTCTAAAAAACTAAAACATAGGGCCCTATATCGTGGCACATATTATAGGTTTTATGGCATAAACCCATTGCTCTTAAGTCTTTATCCAGGAAGAAAACTGTCGACTACATTTGTATGGAGAGAAATCCGGTATCCTTTTATCTTAAGCTGCAAAATACGTAGATTCAATACAAAACAGTACATGGGTCTATCTACCTACTAGTGTACGCTTCAAGTGCTCTCATAATGATAATAACATGGCGGTAATATCGTGTATGTAGGTGTAAGCTAATACCTAATACAATAGCCAGCGGACGCGTTCGAAGACTAGATGGTTCATTTTACTCCATATTATACCTACCATTTCTCTATGAAATGCAATCTTTTCTCCTCATCTGAGGGATGTTACATACATAGATTAACGCTTTATTATACCAAAAATGCAAATAACAGCAAATTAATACATTCGCCAATTGAAGTCAACGTCAACGTCTCGTCTCTTATTTTTTCGGTTTTTTTATATTAGCCAGAATTGTCCCACTGCTGGGCAAAGGCCTCCCTCTAACTCTTCCATCGGGTCTATTTTGGGCTATGATTCGCCACTCAGACTTATATTTGTTGACCTCGTCACGTCATCTCCGCTTTGGTCAACCTAGTCGCCTCTTGGAGTTTGGGTTCCAGTCAGTAGTGGCTTTCGCCCAAGACTTCTGGCATACGGCAGACGTGTCCCACCCAGTCAGCCCAGCTTTGTTTTTAGGGTTCCGTACCCTAAAGGTAAAAACGGGACCCTATTACTGAGACTTCGCTGTCTGTCCGTCCGTCCGTCCGTCCGTCCGTCCGTCCGCCCGTCCGTCCGTCCGTCCGTCCGTTCGTCCGTCTGTCCGTCTGTCACCAGGCTGTATCTCATGAACCGTAATAGCTAGAAGGTTGAAATTTTCACAGAAGATGTATTTCGGTAGCCGCTACAACAACAAATACTAAAAACAAAAACAAACAAACAAAAACAATTATTTAAAAGGGGCTCCCATACAACAAATGTGTTTCAAAAACTACAAGGGAATTCTAGTACGATGTGAGGTCGCTTCTGATTGGTCGAGTCAAATCAAGTTGGTCATGGAATTCAAAATGGCTGCCCTATCTGTCAAATATACTAGTCTGCCTTCACTGACCAAAGAGTTTCTTATAAGTTTCAGATTTTCTTTAAATCAAAGTTGTTGTAAACCATTTTAGGGTTCCGTATCCAATTGTGATAGTAGTACGGAACCCTTCGTGCGCGAGTTTCGCACTTAGCCGGGTTTTTTTATATATTACGCATTCGACTCCCGATTTTTCGTAGTCTATCCTAATCTCTTGCTCTTCTTTCGTTAATATCATTATGTAGAATAACATAGTCTATTCTAATCCCAATGTAAATTTCCTAAGAACATAGTGGCGGTAGGCGCCGGCTTTGTGGACGGGCTCGGGTTTGGAGACAACACGAAGGCGGCGGTGATCCGCCTCGGTCTCATGGAGATGATCAAGTTCGTGGACGTGTTCTACCCCGGCAGCAAGCTCAGCACGTTCTTCGAGTCTTGCGGGGTGGCTGACCTCATCACTACTTGTTATGGTAAGTTAGTAAGATCTCTAGGGGGAAATGCGGCTTTGAGGTAATTGCGGCGAATATCAATTTACCGGACTTTTCTATTGTTAAAATCATCATCTTGTCACGATCTAAGTGAATAATTCTCCTATGATAAGCGATTTTGTCAATATAACAATTGTCCGGTAAATTGATGATCGCCGCACTTTCCCCAGAGCCGCATTTCCTCCTAGTGACCTTACCTACTGGATGTAGTACTGTACATGTGAAAGTAGCTCTTCTTCTTATAGAACCGAATACTAGCTTTGGGGACAAGATTTGTCTAAAACTGATTCCGGGATCAGTTATAGACAAATCTTGTGTTCCTCGGAGTGGATCCTTGAACACCTTATGGCTGTCAAGTGGGGATGCTACATTATAAGCATATTAGCTATGGAGGGGTTGTACGTGTGGTGTGGCTTATCTAGTATTACAGGTTTCAGGTCACCGTAAGGCCATTACTCTGACCTAACGACTGCGACCAGAGATAACTAACCGTGACCAACCTTGGTCCCAGTTATCTTCCAAAGCACGGAGGAGCTCAAGATAATATTTTTGCCACACATTATCGGTCAAGGTTTTCAAAAAATGACCGGGTTGGCTTACTCTCGCGAATATACAAGATCGGCCGGATTTTCAACAACAAGATTTTCCTACGATATAAATTACTTTAAGTTCAGAGAGTTTGTGGTTCAGTGGTGTGAAGTCTGATTAAAATAGATGTTACAAATCTACTGCCCAAGTCCATACCGGTTGATAGGCAAAATTTTGTACAATGGGAACAACATTTTGTACAACCGCTTTTAAAACTGTACATTATACATACTACATTACAGTACATAAAATGCTGAGTCATACAATGAAGGTGTAAAGTGCTGATCTATTCATTATATTTCGACTAATTAGGTAGGTACCTAATGTGTATTAGAAAACAATGTTCCTTTGTTTCCGGAAAATAACAAAAACACATTTGAATATTATGTTTATGTACTTCCTTCCTTAGGTACCTACTCTTTAAATTCACTTTACTATTAGGAAACCCTACGATCATAGATTTTTGTTTGGTTTTAATCTAATAGGTATATATAATTTCCATTTTCTATAAAAGTTATTTCATTAGGGTTTTATGACATAAACTTATTTGCTCTAATGTCTTTATCCAGGGAAGATATAGTCGATTACGTTTGTATAGAGAACGAGTAGGTATTATTTTCTCGTTTTTTTATTAATATAGCAAAGCAATTTTAATCTCAGAACGCGCCATCTGACTATAATAAACGAGAAATTCATGTACTTTCATTTAGCGATCGTATCTACCACCGATTTATTTTGGTCTTATAATAATTGTTAAGTTGACCACAAACCAAAGTGAATCTACTTTTAGCATCCAACGTTATCAACAATATTACATAAGATATTTTATCAATGCTCAGGTATCAAGATAACATGGAAACATGGGTTATTTTCCAAGTGTTTTACTGCTAGATAAAATTACTAGGATTTTTAATAGAATACGGGGAACCGGCTAACGGGACAATTATAGGATACTAGCTGCACCCCGCGGTTTCTCCCGCGCACTGGCTAATTCCGAAATGACCATAGTCGGTTCAAGCAAGACCGAGAAGAAATAAAACCATTTTAAACTTACATGGTTGTTTTCACTACAAATATTATGAAATAACTGGTATTTACAGCTCGATATTTCGCCAGTAATTACAACTGGCTTGTTCACGAGAGCTGGCTTATCTCTATAAATTACGTTGTTTTTTAATTTCAGACAATGATCCGACGTTTAGACTCCTTGTATTTGACATGTTTTCTTCAAAAAGATGTGTCAAACCATAGTCTACAATTAAAAAACGAAGTTTAGTTTAAATTTCTATATGGTAATGCCGGTTTCCAGGCGGTAGGAACAGGCGAGTGGCGGAGGCGTTCGTGAAGACAGGCCGCTCCATCAAGGAGTTGGAAGACGAGATGCTCAACGGACAGAAGCTGCAGGGACCCATCACCGCTGAGGAGGTCAACCACATGCTTGCCAACAAGAATATGGAGAATAAGTAAGTAACAATCTTAGATTTTCTTCAGTTTTCGCGATGTTGTATTGAAATTGAAGACTTCTTCGGTTTAAATCGCGTGGTGTTTATTACTTTTAGTATTGTTACAACGCTCAACGTTTCGAGACCTTTCCAGGTCCCTTTTTCAGGATTGACTGAAGAAGGATTGAAGGGACCTAGAAAGGTTTCGAAACGTTGAGCGTTGTAACAATGCTAAAAGTAATAAACACCACGCAATTCAAACCGAAAAATGAATTTAATTTCAAGTTACTATCCTCTTGTCTATTGGTGTGACTCATATGTTACAGTTTTCAGGTCGCCTTAAGGTCTTTCACTTGACCTAACGATTGCTTTTAGAGATAACAACTAGGACTACTGTTTGACGTGCCTTTAGAAGCACGGAGGAGCTCGCGATAATTATTTTTTGAGACGAGTATTTTGACAAATAACAGCCTTAGGTTGAAGCCGATGCATCGATTTGTAAACGTGCGGTCAACTGTCCTTAAACAGCAGCTTAAGAGACGTCGAAATCGATGCCAGTTTAAATTGACGTCGGTTTGAACTTGCGACCAGACCTAAGTTGTCGCGCCAAGCAGACAAGACCGCTTGGCGCTACGACTTAGGTCAGGTAGAGGTCATCAGATTATAGACTGCTATTTTTACTAAAATACTTTTTATTCAATACCTACTGTACTACAATAAATAATACATTTTGTTGTGAACATCACACAACCCCAAATGGTTCAAATCTATCGCGATGTAAAAATATTTCCTTTCATTATAAATGTGTTTATATAAAATAGCTACGTCCCGCGGTTTCACCCGCGTTAGTCCCGATCCTGTGAGAATATCGGGATCAAAAGTAGCCTATGTTACTCAGGGTGAATGTAGCTTTCTAATGTTGAAATATTTTTTGCATTCGGCACAGTAGTTTTTGAGTTCATTCGTTACAAACATACACACACACAAAAATACAAATCTTTCCTCTTTATAATATTCGTGTAGATGACGTAAAGTAAAGATTGACTGGGTACACAAAAGAAAAGAACATCCAATTTGTGTATTCAAAGACATATTTGCTCATTTACTTACCATAGCCCACTGTAGTTTTATACTTATATCGACTTAGAATACTGCAGTAACCATTAATTTTTTATCAAATAGCAGCACGATCAAAACGTACACCGCTATCATTTGATATCGACTTTAACAGGGTACATCGAGTTTCTTTTGAATTACCCATCGATAGTTGGGAACTAGAACAAATGTAAAGCTTGCTTGATAAAATCAGATTAATAATTATCTTACCAAGATAAAATAAGTAGAGATATAATTTTGTTTGTAGGCTTTGTAGTAGGTACCTACTTATTTTATATTTAGTTTAATTTTTGTAGAGATAAAATTAATAGTGAAAATAAATGAGTTATATTATGATATAAACCTACCAATTATAGTCATTGTTTCTTTCTTGGTATATAGGTATATTTGTTCACAAAAAAACGATTAAACAGATTACAATAAAAGCCCTAAACAGATACTTCAGTAGATGTGTGGCGATTCAGCTGCTTAGGAAGTCAGGTCCCACTTAAATTTTTATTTTATTCTGTGTTTAGTATGTGTTGTTATCGCGGCAACAGAAATACATCATATGTGAAAGTTTCAACTGTCTAGCTATCACGGTTTATAAAATACAAGCAGAGTCACCCGCGTAAGTCCTGATCCCATGGGGATATCGGGATCAAAAGTAGCCTATGTCATTCCTCGATAATGTAGCTTTCTATTTGTGAAAGAAGTTTGGAATCGGCTCAGTAGTTTCAGAGATTACACGGAAAATACATACATACATAAATGTTATCAACGTTACCTCTTTATAATATTAGTACCTATAGAAGATAGACAGACATACGGACAGTGGAGTCCTAAACCGTCCCGTTTTTACCCTTTGGGTACGAAACCCTACAAATCCACAATCTATTTGTCAACATGTGTTATTGACACACGGTATTATGTAACTAAACATAATGAACATTGTATGCAATCAAACAATGACATTTTTTGTTCTTGGTAAATAATTCTAAGGTTAGAACTAAAATAGCTTACCTATAGCATTTCTTGGCGTGTTTCCACGCCTTGCTTGAGGTCGAGGTCAATGTTGGAATTGAAGGATTTTCAATTTGCCAATATTATTTAGGTAAGGGCTTTCGGGGTCGTTGTGACTATGGCAAGGGTAATTAAAACATTTTGTAACTTCAATAATTTTAATCTAACTTAAAAAGTTTTTTTTATTAATCTCCGTATCTCGTACTGCCAAGCTGTCTCGTATATGTTCCGGTACGTACGTTCGCCGGCTTGTATGAAGCTGTTGTTCTGTTGGATTAGATATTCGGTGGCCGTAGGCTAAAGGATGGCTGGCCGGCAGCGGAACTCTTTGCAGGCCAGCCATTCTTTATTTAGCTCGTCTTTGGGATAAATATTTATGCTGACCATAAATGTTTGTCTGGTTCGGGGTGGTTTCTAGGAGCATATGTATTGTATTTACGTTTGTATGTATTTATATTAATTCATTTAGAACGATGTATAAATTACATACGTACGTTTTGAAATGTCGAGATTTTACTGTCTGTTTTCCCGATATGTTGGATAGAAATTAAACTTATTTTTCGGTTTTAATCGCGTGATGTTTATCACTTTATTGTTTCAGTCAATCCTCAGCCGCGAAACGTTGAGCATTGAAACAATGCTAAAAGTACTAATAAACAAAACACGATTAAAAACTAAAAATGTAACTAAAAAAAAAAGAATTTGTAGTATATCTGTTATCTAGAACCCATAGTAGAAGCCTAGTTGCTTAGTTTGGGACTAGCTTGCGCTGTTTGCAATGAACTGCAATATTTATTTATTTAATAATATAATTTCAAAGGTTCACATCACACACGGTAAAGTACCGTTTGAATGAACGACTTCTAATTGACTAAGATAATAAATAATAACGACGTAGGTTGATAAATTTACACTAATATTATAAAGAGGAAAGATTTGTATTTTTGTGAGTGTGGATAAACTCAAAATATACGGACCGATTTAAAAAAATCTTACACAAAATCGAGGAGTAACATAGACTAGTTTTGATCCCGATATTCCCACGGGATCGGGACTTACGCGGGTGAATCCGCGGGACGCAGCTAATATATAAATAATTCCATGACATAGACATTCATGATGATAACAAGTAACCTTCACTTCTTTTAATCCCAATTAATAATCTGCAATAGGGGATTTAATAGATAAATTGCAATAATTAGTTGATTAGTTAATCAGTCAATTGATTGATTGGTGTTGTTAATGGTGACCTGGCCTGGGCTGGTTCTATAACTAAAAGTGTCCACTAAGCCTCAGATATGTTGTTTTTTTAGGGTTCCGTACCTAAAGGTAAAAACGGGACCCTATTACTGAGACTTCGCTGTCTGTCTGTCTGTCTGTCTGTCTGTCTGTCCGTCCGTCCGTCTGTCCGTCTGTCACCAGGCTGTATCTCATGAACCGTAATAGCTAGAAGGTTGAAATTTTCACAGAAGATGTATTTCGGTTGCCGCTACAACAACAAATACTAAAAACGAAATAAAACAATTATTTAAAAGGGGCTCCCATGCAACAAACGTGTTTCAAAAATAACAAGGAGTCGAGTCAGGACAGGAAGAAGGACAGGAGGACAAATCGAGTTGGTCATGGAATTCAAAATGGCTGCCCTATCTGTCAAATATACTAGTCTGCCTTACTTACCAAAGAGTTTTTTTTTTTTTTTTTTCAGTGATTCGGTCGTTTGATGGGAGTAAGAATCGAAGATAAATATTTCATATTTTCCTATAAAATTTAAAAATTGGTTGTTTTTCATAGATACCTACATTATTACATAGACTAATATTTATCCCGATATTCCCGCAAGGTCGTGACTTATGACTTACACGACTGATAGTTATTAAGATTTATAATGAATGTAGGGCTTTAGACTTTAGAACTTTATAAGAAGTACGTTTTACACGATGTAGCTCACCTAGTGTTAAAGTTTTAAAGTCGCCCTAAGGCCTCTAACTTGGCCTAACGACTAACGTAGGTTAAGTCAGACAGATCTTATATCAGATCAGATATTGTACGATAGGATTTTTTCTTTATTAGCATAGTTTTTGTATTTGAATGTTGTGCGCAGCTATCATCGGAGCATGAATTAAGGTTATAAATATGTGTACTATTGTTGTTTGAATGTTTTAGTTTGTGTTCTGTTGTTGTGCCTTTTTAATAAATAAATAAATAAATAAATAAATCTTAAAGTAAATTTGACGTTGAACAATATTCAATTCTGTACTACTTATACTTGCAGAATTTTATGATATTAAAACAGCGAAAACATTCCAACAATGCTAATTTTAAAACTTTGTACAAATTCAATGTAAATTCCTAATATTTTATTCAATTTACGTGAAGATAAACCGATAAAACTTGCAATTAATTCTGCCTACGAAACAGAAGCTATATTTTATTGCACCGCGTTATTTATAAGCTGAGATATCGATAATTAGGTACCTATCTACCTACGTACGTACGTGCATGTCGTATGTTAAGTTTTTTGATACTTACTGGAATTTGGAACCTCTAATAGGTAGTTTTATTGAAGATTATAGTAACTTACTACATAGGTATATGTTTTGTGGTTGCTATGAAACTTGTTATGTAAGTAAATAGCTGGATTTGCATATCATGTTTCATCAATAATTCACTAGGCATCTCTAGCGGTTTATTTATATTCCTATGTTTACCTACCTAATAAAAAGGTTTCGCTGGGTGTTTTCTGTGCGTAACCTCATAATTGGGCTATTGTTTACGTGATTTTAAGACGCGAGTAAACTCGCTATTTTTCCTGCACCGTAATGGAACAAATATGTCAAGGAACAATAATGTCGAAACGTACGTACCTACCTACCTAGAGAACTTTTCAAATTTAGATTACTTTAAGCCCTAGGTTAAACGCGCAGTTTAAGCCCTAGAGACTAATGACTTGCTTTTCGTTGACTATTTTGGTCATATAAAGTAACTTTGTAGAGCCGTAGATGTGTAAATATTATTTAAATTTATTTGACTAATGAATATTTTTATGTGTATTACAGATTCCCTCTTTTCACCGCTGTGTTCCGCATCTGCCGAGGCGAGTTGAAGCCATCAGATTTCATCGACTGCATCCGCAGTCATCCCGAACACATGTAAGCCACCAGCTAACTTACCTAGAGCTTGGTAGACCTACCTAGAGTAGAATAGAGCCCGACTTAGAATAGAGCCCATTAACTTATTGTGTACATAACATGTATGTTTATTTACAGGGTGCTAGTATGTACTTAGATTGGTTCTATATACATATGTACGTATAAATATTTTTGATCTGTGACTGTACGGTGTTTTTAATTCTAGAAATTGGCCAAAAGAAACGCTAGTCTATTTTTGTTATTTGTATAAATTGTTGTCGTATTGCTATTTTAAACGAGAATTGTTGAAAAATATATTGAAAATTGTTGAAAATATCGGGGTTATCTGTACAGTCGTAGAGATATATATAGTTGACATGTTACAGTGCGGAAACGCACTCTTAGAGCATGTATAGGAATGCTGTTGTTACGAATACTGGCTTAATGGGGCTATTTCACAAGTGACTGTCCATACTCAAACAAAAACCTATTTTTCACCCCTTACATGTTATTATCCGATTCCGGTGATTATTTTTATGTGTAGGTACTTAATTCATTATAAATTAAAATTCAATTAATTGTGTACTAATAAGGAATGCTAAAGCTTTTTTCCTTTATAACTTTTATTAAATTCTAAAAGTTTTTACATACAAAAAACACGTGAAAAATATTTTCTTCTGTAATATGCGGACGGAGGGTCCGATATTTTTTGTCAAAGGGCTCTGAATAGAGCCGTTTGACATACATAAATAATTATAGTGGGGTTGGACAGACTCCCCGCTCTGAGAGTGTGGCGAAGAAGCTCAGACCATGGAGCACTTAATAGAGCGCTGCCCTATACATGGATACCACGGTCCTCAGAGTGACCTAATGGACCTCCCCCCCCCATGCAATTACTTGGCTTTCGGATCTGGACATTGACCTATAATTTTAATTTTCTAATTGTATTTATGTATTTTGTATCACTTGACATTTCTATAATTCTAATAATGACATTTGTAATTAATTATTTTTTATGTAACTCGCCTACGTCATACGATTAAATAAATAATATTTTCTTCTAGTAATCGTAGATTTTTTTTCCTTTTTTCGAGTTAAAAATATTAAATAAACTTTTACATTTAAAGAGAAGCAAAGAAAAAGGGTAGGCCTAGTCATTTATTACACACAAAAATAAATCACCTTAACCGGATAATAGTAAAAGGTGGAAAAGAGGTTTTTTTTGTATGAAGAGTCACTTGTCAAGAAGCCTCTTTAAGAACTAGGTAAATTAAATTACTGACTTGAGTTTAAGGATTTGGATGAAGGCTGTTTTCCCAATTAGTATCGAATCGTTGTAATTCAATAGGTAATTCTTGAGAAGGGCGTGGACAAAGATACCCACTTGTTAATATCTGTACTTATAGAAACTCGAATATAAAATGTTACTTGAATTGTATTAGGCGAATTGGCGAATACTAGATTTTCTAGGGTAATAAAAAAAACAATTTCTCGTATTATTGGCTAAAATAACTAAAATTGCGCGAAAACGGCTCGTGACGTTACAGACGTTACAGTGATGTTCGTCGGATATCTCGCTTCAAATAAGATCACAGAAAAAGTAATAAATAATACAAAGTTATTATTATCATTGCGTCAAATTACATACATATCAGAAGCCGCAGACAAATGCATAAAATAATAAAGGCAACGCAATTAAAACCGAAAAAAAAACTTTAATTTTTAAAGCATTTTTCTATCTACAAAGTTTAGCGACACTTTTTTCGAAAAAGAAAACGCGGCGCGGGCGCCAATGTAGCTCTAACCATATGTACCAGTTTTATCGTCCCTTGATGTATTATCTGTCAAATGAGCAAACATACATATGTATATTCGGACGAGGCGTACCGTTATCGCACATTATCACGTCGAGGCTGGTAGCATCAGAGTAAATGAACACATTTCGAGTGGTTGTTGTTGTAAGATAACCATTATTGATGTTGTGAACGACTAATGTAGGCGCTAAGTACAAATGTAGTCGATAATATAGTTTCTTCTCTCTGTACAGTCTATATTGTATTTAATTAACACTAACTATTATAGTTGTACAGGGTCTGCGGCTCATATATGCAAACTGTTTTGTGCTAGACGGCGCGAGTATACGGGTATAGCGCGAACGAATTTAAGCGCCTTTTAAACACTATAGAGGTCGCTTGTAGAGAGAATACAGCATCTAAGTTTCCATTATTTTTAAGTCATAAAAATAAGATATTGATACGATATGAAGAAGAATGTAGATGAAGTCTGAAACTAATTAAATCGGCCACGAAAAAAGTACAATCTTTATTAAAACTTACGTTTATAGATGACACGGCAAATATTAGTTTGCGACGCGTGTAGGCCATGCTTACTTAGTAAATTAAACTATACCGCACGCACAGTGCACACTTTCTATCTAGTTATAGGTAAAATAAGGTGACTATGAGAAACATCACGTTTTTACAAGCAACGAAGTGAAATCGGTTAGATCTGTTAAAATAATTTCATTATCAAATAGCTTTGTTTAATAAAAAACTGAACAACCATTCGCACGGTTTGCATATATGAGCTTGTATCCCGTTAATATATATTTTATATTGCACGTTTGACTTAAGCATTAGAATACATGATTGTGTGACTAATCATCAAGTACCTAAGTACCCGAATTGTTGAATAAAAATATAGTAATTTAGAAAATATGAACGGTTTTATTGAAATTTACTAATCTTCCTGTTTTGTCTAACACCCCGGCTTTGGTAGTCTCTAACTCTTGTCGTAACTTTCAGATTTGCTCCGAAGAATGTTAGTATTTATTAATATTGTTTTCAAATCATGGAATATCAATGACATATCGCACCGGATTTGCCTTTTTTAGGGTTTTACTATTTAAAGCATGTTGTTAACGTTTTTACTAATATTGATGCTTCAATAAATATATTTACAAGTGTGGAAGTATTTATTTCTATTTGTATACTATAACAAAATACTAAACCTCGGTAGCTTTGCACGTATATCGTTCAATAACCTCGATATAAACTAATATTGACAGGTATTAATCTAACCTAAAAATATATTTAAACTATGGATAGGTACTAATTCAAACTAAACATCATCAAAATACACTGAACTAGATCATTAAATTTAGAAACTAACCCGGTTTAAATTCATTATTTATTAACACGACGCTTGCCACTCCACTGTTCGCGATTACGGCTGTTGTAATTTAGCCGAAACATCTAGATAGTTTGCAAAATGATTGGTTAAACGCGATCATGACCGTGTTAATACATAATGTTGTTATTTTGAGGTCTGATCATTTTGAGCACCGAACTACTGATGTACAATTCAGACTGGACGGCGCGGCGCGGCGCGGCCAGTTTAATTGCATGCAAAAGTTAAATTGCATTAAATCTAATTTCCTTCATTAAATTGTAAGCAGTCGCGACCGCTTAACAGAAGGTTTAATTTTCTTCTGTAAATTTTATAGTATACGCCGTGCCGCAGCGTCCAATTGTAATTGAAAATAACTAATTATTAGTTCCGAGATGATCTTCACTTAATTCATTTTGACTAATATTTTAGGATGAAGACAGCGCAAAAATGTTCCCTGTGACAACAGTGAGGTGTCCTGTGCCTGCATTTATCAGCTCATTTATCATCACACTCATCATTTCATTGTACAAATACAATTAGAGCGAGATGTCTAATTTCTAATTTCAAGTTTATGATTTTGACTAAGTGACATGTGTATTTTTCGCCATTTTTACTTAGAAAAAGCTTTGGTTATAATATTTTCTGCCCTAGGGTGGTATAAAAAGTATTTAAATTTGTATTATTTGATGCAAGACATGATTTTTGTGTCTGGTGTACTATGTAGGTAGACCATAATACCTATTAGTTTTATTACCATTCGTATAGTATTATCAAGTTGATACTCGCTCTTTTTGTAAAAAACGTATAAAAAATGCACCTAAACATATAATTTTAAGATCATTGCCATTGTAAGGATAATAAAATAATACATAAGCTTAAGTACATTAACACGATTGCACTGTTTTTTTACGTTTTGTATCTGATATCATGTTGGTAGATTTCATAAGTGGGATTCGCCTACATAGTAGGTATATATCTATCGAAAACGATGTAATAAACGAGGTGGGTTTTCAGCTGTCAGATTTCTTATCTTTTTATCATAATGATTTTTATGAAACTGCTTAGTTGACCTTATAAGGCCTGTCGCACTTACGCACACAGATACGAACTAAGAATCCCCCTTAAGAAAAATTACGCAGGTACGGTCAGCATCCAAAAGACGATAACTATTTTCTGATTTTCAAAATCGCTATCATAATATAATATGTGGAGTGTCAAAACAGGACAGACATTCTAATAATAGATAATAGAGAGTTATTTTCAAAATGCTCGATCTGTTTTGACACCACAAAATTATGATGTCGGATAGGGATGATAGGGATATTGAAAATCTGAATGTGTTCGTTGAATTTTGATGCTAACTGTACACGGTCGCGAGTGCGGTCTTATGAATGATTTACACTAAACTTATCGATGATGTTTCAATTTCCTCTATCAAACGGTAAATTCGCTGTGGGTGTGCCACAGCGAATTGTAAGTGTGAATCGTCCGTTAATCGTATCCAGTGGATTTTTCGTGCTTGTTCGTACACGATTATACGAAAAATCGTCCAAAGTGCGACCTACCTTAAGTCTCTTCGTTATGAAGGCGCGACTATATTTCTACGAGTAATTTGTTCTATTAAAGTTTTCAAATCAAAAAATGGCCACCGAATATATATAATTTAATTCTAGTCTAAAATATAGTACGTCAAAGTACGCCATGTTTCTTTTTTACCCGACTACGGCGAAGCCAAAAGGAAGGGTTATGTTTTTATTAAATATTTACATTCTGTTATGACTTGTGTTACATCTTCATCATTGTTATTATTTTTCAGAGATCAATCAAGCGTTCATTTTGGTAAAACAGAAGCCTCTAACTATTTTTTTTATCATGAAGTTTATTTATTAAATATTGAATTAAGGACAAGGCTTTGGAGGATTATTATAACTTTAAGCGTAGCATTATTTTCAAATATTATAATAGTAATGTTTATTTGTTACGGCTGGCCTGGCACCATTATCACCATAGTTGCCCTAGTAGCCGATCCACTACCATCACATCTCTATAGCCCACTTGGGCTATAGAGATACTACAGAGACACTACTATAGTGCAGACAGGGATAATCGCCGGCTTGGTGCCCACTTCATTGTTTGCAAGTAAAATTGTTATTGACGCGGGCCTCTACGTGTTGGCTTCGGCTCCAACTACGTCTTGCAAAAGTCTGGGGCTCCATTAGCCCCGTGATACTAAAACATCTATTGTATATAATGAAATGACATAATAGATGTTTCAGTTTTCACATGAGTACCTAAACCAGTGAATATGTACTGAAAACATTTTGTAGATTTTCGCGTATCCGTAGCCTGATCGTGCGAAGCAATGGATGCTTTTTCAGGAGACGAATAGTCTCTTTTGTTACGTATTGTAGAATCATTGGGGATAAGGTAGAGGCTTCTGTTCTATAGGATATCATTGTAGCATGTTTGTAAATAACCGCAGAATAAATACACAGTTTTTTTCATAACGTTTTGTCTATTCATTGTTAAATACCTGGTGTTCTAGCATATAGTTTATTACGTAGTAAGTATAGTTAGTGATTTCATGACATTAACGGTGTCCGTAACCAATTGGTTATTAAATATTCGAAAAAGCGCCAGGGCGCCTATTCTTTGATTTAAATATCTTAAGTTTGTCTCAGCTCTGTTAAGTCTTATTCGAAAACAAAACCGTGCAAAGTTGCAGTAAAGATTTTAAAATTCTAGTAAAATTACAAATACCTACAAATACTTTTTTACTGACTCGTTTTGCACTCTTTAATTATCTACATTTTTTTGTAATTTAGGCATAACGTCGACGTAAGAGAACTTCATAAAAAAGTCACGACCGGATTGAGAATTTTTTTGAAGTCATTTAAAATAATAATACGCGTATAAGACCCGTGGAAAATGTGATTACCAACAATTATTGTGGAACCGTTTTCCGAAATAACTTGAACAGAGCTGAGCCATAGTTGAGACATTTTAGTCCTAGAATACATGTCCTACTCAGTCTAGCTTAATGTAGACAACATTGGATCATTTATTGAATAGTGTGTGCTCACGCGGTTCACATATAGTGTAGTGTTTACTAACAACATTATGGACATGAAATGGGTGAGTAAACCATTCCTCATATCGAAAAAAAAAAACCATCTCTATGTATCCTCTATCTTTATCTATAAAATGCTTTGCTCTGAGTAACTGTTTGAGCTATCTACGCTCAGCCTAAACCACTGATAGTAGAGAGCTGAAATTTAGAGTGTTCTTTATATGATGTAGGCATCTGATAAGAAACGGTTTTTGAAAAATCCCAGGGGACTTACGTGGGTAAAACCGCGGGACTCTGCCTATTAACTTATTGTGTGCTGCAACGCAGAAGGTTGCGGCTTCGATTCCCACCGGGGACAAGTTCTGGGTGTTTCTATAATATGTATATATAGTATTTATGTTATGTATTTACAAAACAAGTAATTATTATTATGTAGTTTGTCCGTTGTCTAGTACCCAAAGTACAAGCACTACAAGCCTAGTCGCTTGGCTAGATTGTGTTGTGTGCAACATTCTGCAATATATATTTATTTATATAAAGATATTTTCTTATAAGTAACATAGTAACAAGTAACAAGTAGTATATATATTCAACTGATTTACTATTATATTTTACCTATTTATTTATCTTTCTTTGTCCTTATATTCGCTATTTTATTATTAAACTTGCATCCTATTAACACTATAATATTATTTATTTGCAGGGTTAAAGTCGCCTAGAAACATCAGTACGGTATTTAGTGAATTTATTATTATTGTGTAAATATTATATTACTATTTATTTTATTAGTTAAGTAGGTAATAAATAGAGACATATTTTTCCCACCATTTAGCTATTTGAAATTGCTATGTCCTGTAATTACTTAAGTGAATTTTAAGACCAAGTAAATATACAAACTAGACTATTCACCTATTTAATTTCTTCTTTAGCCCTCTTTATTTAAATCTATACTAATATTATAAAGCTTAAGAATTTATTTGTTTGAACGCGCTAATCTCAGGAACCGCTGGTCCGAAGGCTACGAAGGACGAAGTCGCGGGCACTGCTAGTCTGTACATATAATTCAAAGTCCTGACTGATTGACTGACTGACTGAATGAATAACATAATGACTATAATATTAAGGGCCCTATTCTGAAAAACTGAAAATCCATGTCGGGCTCATCGAAAATTGTTGATTATTTCATGACGGAATGTCGTAGAACTTTTTTTTTGTGTACAGATTGTAGGCGACATTGTTTCCGATATTTTAGTGCAGTTTCCATACAAATATGTCGAAACGTATTGAAGCCTATCGACATTTTAGCCAAATCAGACATTTTTTGTCTAAAATTTGGATAGGCTTTGCACCAATAGGAGGTTCTTGTCTTAAAACTACACCAAAATGTAGGAAACAATGTCACCTACAATCTGTGCACAAAAAAAAGTTCTACGACATTCCGTCATGACATAATCAACAATTTTCGATGAGCCCGACAGGGATTTTCAGTTTCAAGGTCGTTGGCGTATATACTCCTCTTAATGCAAAGCTCAAACCGCTGGTCCTAGGGACATGAAATTTGGAGAGTGTGTTCATAGTCTTCTGTAAGTATGTGGCGCTGTTATAGAGCTGTGGTACAGCTTCCTCAACTTTGGTTTACTGGAACTGGGATATAAGATGAAATAATAAGTGAAATAATATTATGTTTACTATCAGAAGGATTTTTAAGCACACTGGATATTTCGATATTCCCACGGGACTGGGTCCTTCGCGCGGGTGAAACAGCCGGGACGTTGCTAGTTTTAAATAAAATACTTTAGTTTTAGATCTATTATAATATATGTATTGTTCTAAGTTCTAAATGCTATACAGTTTCGAGTGTCTTCGGTTGCATTTTTGATGTAGCCATTATAAAAATCTAGAGCGGTTATTTCTTTCTTCCCGACTATCCTGAGAGATTTAAAATGTACATATCTTCTATCTTTACATAAGACTTTTATTGAGTTTGTTTTATGACAATATTTGATTGCACCTGGCACCTGATCGGTGTTCTTGCTAGAGGTGTCGAGGAATGCGTTGAAGAGCTTCATTTGCTTGTCTCTAAACTTGGTTGATAAATGATAAATTCCGTACAGTGCTCTGTGTAAATTGAAAACTTGTATCGCCGTCATGTCTGACCATCGGACTTCACTAATTGACTTGTTTATTTTCTTGGCTGAAACAAGAGTAACATTTTTATTAATGACTAGCTGCGTCCCGTGGTTTCAGCCGCTTAAGTCCAATCCCGTGGGAATATCGGGATAAAAAGTATGTTACTCCTATTTTACTCCTCGATGATGTAGCTTACTATTGGTGAAAGATTTTTTTAAATTGGTCCAGTAGTTTCGGAGCATATTACAAACAAACAAATAAATATTTTCTCTTTAAAATATAAGCCTCTGTGGCGCGTCTGGCAAACCCCAAACTGCAACTATGTAGTCCATATCAAAAGCCTAGTTGCTTAGTTTGGGGCAAGATGGTGCTGTGTAATATTATTTATTCACCTACCATAAGTGACTCCTTTCTCACCCTGAGGCGTTGTACCTTGTATGCTTTCTGGTAAATTCCTTAAACATTCTACAAGCATATCAGCTCCAATATCAGACAATTTTTTAGTGAGCTCTGGTAACTTTATATTTTCAGGAACTGGTACTTTCCTTTGGCTTATTATTTCACCTAAAAATTAAGAGAAATTGCTGTCAGATTTTAAAACAAAATAAAACAGGGTTTAGCAGAGGTAGCATATAAGCATGAGAAACAGTTTGTTGAGCAAGACAATTTCTGTCTCTTTTTCTCAAGTGACGAGAAAAAGAGATTGAAGTTTTTTGTCGATTGAGATAATATTTCTCATGCTCATATGCTACAAGTTCTGAATATTAATACATTATTACTAGCTTATCGATAAGCTGATAACTGCCAGTGAATCTATACTAATATTAAAAAGAGGTAACATTGGTAACATGTATGTATGTATATTGGGGGTAATCTCCGAAACTACTAGACCGATTACAAAAATTCTTTTACCATTGGAAAGCTACATTGAGTAACATAGGCTACTTTTGATCCCGATATTCCCACGGGATCGGGACTTACGCGGGTGAAACCGCGGGAATCTGCTAGTTGTTAATATGTGAGGTGGTTTAGTACAAATTTGAATATGCTTGCATTAAATATACCTTTGTAAATCATCATCATCCGAGCGTTGTTCCCGGTTGCATCCCTCTCGAGAGCCCGGGGTCCGCTTTCCTACTTTTACGTCTCCACTTCGCACGATCTTCGGCATCCCGTGTAGTGAGGCCATTTGCACGCATATCCGATCTTACAACGTCAAGCCAGCACTTCTTGGGTCTTTGTAAATATACATTTGTAATGTTCTACAAGTTAATTCAAGTACTGGAAGTTTGCTTACCTACATCAAATACATTAGCTTTTATTTTCATTAGTGTGACACCAGTGGTCTCATCTCCATGCATCAGAGTATGTATGATGGGTGCAGCACCACGCCACCGAGGAAGCAAACTGGGATGCACATTGATCATACCCCTGAAAAGTTGGTTAAGTAGTAAGATGGCCTAGTAGGAAGGGAGGTTCCCTACATCGTAAGTTTCTGAGAATGTGTGGATTGGTTCTTCATGCAGAACCCTATATATCTTACTAATATTGTTAATGTGAAAGTTTGTGAACATGTCTGTTATTCCTTCATGCAAAAACTATGAAACCTATTGCAATGAAACTTGGTATGCAGATAGCCGGAGATCTGGATTAACTAACACAGGCTTTTATCCCGACATTCCTACGGGATCGGTACTTATGCGGGTGAAAACCCGGGGTACAGCTAGTTGAACATATAGTACCTATAACACTGGGTATTTTATTGTCCCAATCTGCACAAGATCTGCAATTACGCGGGTGAAACTGTGAGGCGCTGCTAGTACTAGAAAACCCTTTTAGATATTAGTTCTGTGAGTTTTGACAAATGCAATTGACTCCTATACTTATGGATAGAAGTTAATATAACTCACATAGGAAATTTATCCAAGATATCATCTTTTATCAAGTGTCCAAAGGCAACTATTAGACCCAAATGGTAGTCCGAACTTTGTAAATTCTGCAGAGGCCATAGTTTCGTATTGATGTTTTCTGACTGAGCGTATTTTTCAATATCCGACTTGTTTTTAGCATTACTTGTGATGACAAGGTCCAGGCGATCAATGACGCTTCCTGATTTTCTAAAATAACGAATCGTAGAAGATGATTTGATGTAAAACTCCCAAAAATCATTACAGAATCAGGAACACTGAAACTTACCTAAATTCATTAACTTTCCTGAAACTTTGTAACGCAATATTATCAGATCCAAAGAATAGTAATTTGTATGATTTTTTACTGCAATAATAACGCACAAATCTGCATTTTCCTCTAATTAGAATCCTATTTTGTAATGTTTTGAGGTTATTTAGTGAAAATAACATTGCTGACAACTGTCAACTAGAATAGAATAGAATTTCTCACTTTGTCAATGTCAAAGATAAGATGACATTGACAACACCGTCAACATGATGTACGAGGAGTTTTGGCGGGACGGGAATACACAGTGGGTACGTACTTATGCCGTCATGTTGGTAGCAAAACAAAAAAGTCTTGCCCTAATATCTTGAATGTGCTATACCCTAAACCTTGAATACAGGAAGTTTCGTTCATTCATTCTTTTTAGACAAATCCCCCTAAATTCAAGGTAGCACATTATTTTTTTTGTAATTTGCACTTTTTTGTTTAGCTACCAACATAACGGCATAGGAATTTAAAGATGAAACGCACTATACTTCTAAAATATTTAACTACTTACAAGCACATATTATGAGATAAACAGTAGAATATTATTGCAGATTTTTTTTATTCTAAATTAAACTGTCTAAATTTGCGGAAGTCGAAAGATGCCATGCCTTTATGTAAAATGAAAAAAAAAGGATTGGCGCGAACGGGACTTTTTTGGAGAAATAATCCCTATTTTCTGCTATTTTCTTATGGCTTGTGTTTAAACACCGCCCAAAAAAGTACCTATTTTATTACCAAAAAATTCTAAACAGTTACCAAAATGGATAAATGGTCACCAAATTACGTTTCCTAAAATATTATGAAATAAAACAATTTTTTCGTATCAATGACTGCCATAAAAATATATGGACGCCTTTAAAATACACTTTAGACTAAAGATTATATATTGTCACTACTTATATGTTACCAATTATATTATACCATGAGTTCTAATTTAGTAATTTTTGCTAGGCTAAAAAGCTAACGATCGCTAGAATATTTCTCGAATACCAATTAATATACTGGGCTTCCCAAACGTACGTCGCTTATTTATTGTTATATGAAATTCACTAAATATATTGGGGTTCCCAAACAAAAGCTTAGTCTCCGCAGCTTAGTTTTATTTATAGATGGTATTAGGCGCTTTGACGACTGCTGCCGCGGCACGCTCGCTTTGCTCGCTCGCCAAAGCGCTGCGTGTAATCATGTTCTAACATTACCTATCCAAGTCGGGGTGATCCGTATATTTCGTTCCCCGCGGAGTGCGGGGTTAAGAAATAAAGGGAAGCATTTGTAATTTTAGTCTTACATTAAAGTAGTCTGGGATCAAATAATGTATTTTGGATGACTTCAAACTATTTTGGAGTAAAATTTTTGGTAGTAATATTAATCTTTGAGTTAGGCAGAATTTGGTGACCATTAATCCATTTTAGGAATCAAAAATAATATTTAAATAAATAAAATAAATATTGCACGACGTTACACACAGCGCAATCTAGCCCCAAACTAAGCACTAGGCTTGTACTATGGGCACTAGACAGCGGATATACTACATATTATACTTTTTTTTTCTTGTAAATACATACATAAGATACATAGAAAACACTGAATATATTTGTGCAAGGCTTGCGATTTTTTTGACGTTATTTCATTTACTTTGGATCTTAATATTAAATACTTAAGGGCCCTTTTAAAATAAGACAATTATTTTTTTTGGAGTTGTTTATTTTATTTAGTGCTTAGGCTTATAGTCTTAAAAATAATTTTGGTGACCGTCCAAATTATATCTTTTCTTAATAATCCTTCTCCTACCACTTTCGTCTAATCTGAATGTAAATATTTATTGGGTTGTTTGTATAAATAAAACACGACTTATCCTCGAAACTTAATTTAATATTTACTTCCGTAAGAACTTAAGTGGATAAATACTTTGTAGAGCTTTTCAAAGAGTTCAACATCGTGGAACTTATTAAAAGTGGACTTAATCTCATCTGAGTACCTACAGCTAGAAACAAATATTTATCTATGTACCTAAGTATCTACCTAAGCATCTATTTTCTACTTATTATGAGATTCTCTCAGCAATGTTGCTAATCTAGTAATATTTTATTTACTTATGTAAAATTTAGGATATCCACAAGCCATTACAAAAGTATCTAGATATAGGTTAAGGTTATACCTTATGTAGATAATCATAGGTTATTCATTCATTATTTTCATACTTTTTTTTTACAAAAACAAACAATACCTATGTTACTACCTACACAAATACTTACATTCTCCTATACCTAGTGGTCGAGGTTCTTTGCTATTAATCCATTTTAATCCATTAACCGATGCGACTTACGGGACAATTACCTGTCGAATCAGATGCCACATGGCGGCGGTAATCTCGTGGACTAAGTCTAGTACAATTTAATATTAGTGTACAAATAGGTACCATGGTAGGTAACCTAAGTAGGTACCTACCTAGTGAAAACAAACTGGTATGGTCTTGGGACCATCCCCATTCACCAAGAACTAAATTCCTTATTAAGTTATTAGTACTACGGTACCCCAAAGGATAAAACAGAACCGTTTTACTAAGACTCCACTGTCCGTCTGTCTGTCTGCCTGTTTGTCACCAGGCTGTATCTAATGAACCGAGATGGCTAGGTAGTTGAAAGTCTCACAGATCATATATTTCCGTTGCCGCTATAACAACAAATACTAAAAACAGAATAAGTAACAGAATAGTTTAATATAATTCTGATTTTAAGTCCCGTACAAAAAACGTAATTTTTCGTGATATGGTATGGAACCCTTCGTGTGCGAGTCCAACTCGCAGTTAGCCGGTTTATTCATATAATACGTTAAATAACGATCTAGGTATTTTATTAGGCTCCGTTTCCACCAAAGATGTGTGAGGATGCGTAAAAAATCCTTCGTAAATGTAGCGATTCTATTGTTTTTTACCTGACTGCACGACGCAAGGAAGGGTTATGTGTTTATCAGTATATGTATGTATGTTTGTTTGTTTTTATGAATAAACACATGCGTAGCTAGGGGAAGCATCCTTGTATGTAGGTACAGTCAGCAAAAGACTCAGGTTGCCAGGAGTATATTTTAAAGTTGTATTTTTTTTCATTATTGATTTAGTATTTTTTACTTAAGTATTTATTTATTATGTATGAAATAACTAACACTTTGGAATGATATCAAGCAGAATAATCAACAAATATACTTATGAGGATAGTCTCCATTCTCTTTCTCCATATAAACGTAGTTTAAATTTACCTCCCTGGATAAAGACATTAGAGCAAATATGTTTATGCCATAAAACTTATATCTGTCATGACTATGCATCTACCTTTTTTTTTCATTTTTTTTTAATTTTTTTAATTAGAAAGAGGAGAAAGAGAATGGAGACTATCCTCTTAACTATAGGTACTGTTATGAAAAAAACTATTGATTTATATGCATAGCACCTATAACCTCAGCTCTTTTTTGACTGTACCTGTATCTGTGGTGGAAACGCAGCCGTACCTAATAAGTATAATAATAGCTTATTTGTTAAAGCTATGAACAGTTTGAACAGTAACAACCGGAACCGGGAGCAAAGTGTTACTTTACAATTTATACAATGTGTTAGGCCAGCTAACCTTTCGATAGTATACTGCTTACTTATACCATATATCTAATAAGAAATAACTTCTACTAGATAATTATATTTCTATCACGACAATAGCGACATCTAATTCTACAAACTTCTACAAACATAGGTTTTTAAGTAGGAAGATAGGTTCCTATACTTTGCTCTAGGATGCCTGTGCAGATTCTGTAAGCTTAATGTGTAGGTTCTTCGACATTGTTCCTCAATCTATAATATTTCCGATTTCTGAGAAGTTACACTTCGTGATGAATGCCGACGGAAACTCTTTTTCTTAGAGAATTGAGGTTTCGAATACCAAGAAGGTGGGCTTACAACATTCTCTTCGAAGCTCTTCATACTTACGCTTCTTTGCGAGCCTTCCTTTTCATAAACCCCTAGAAGAAATCGTTTTAATATTCCGTCTTTCAACTGATTGTGGTGTACTGTCTCGTCGATATGGAATATCTTTCATTTCAACTACTTCTACATCTGTTTCACTTGAATCTTTACTCGGCCGGTGCATCTTAGTCACGTCTGTAGTATAGCCAATAGTTTTTAGAGTTCCGTCCTTACGCCTTGTTTGTTTCCTGAGCACTAACTTGTTGAATTCTTTTCGAAATTTAGGATGCGTGATAATATAAATAAAAGGATTTATACAAGCTGCAGTTTTACAAAACAGAGCGGGTATCATTGAAGTGATGGGAGTGATGAGATCTTTATTACCGAATATACCCAGAAGAGCTATTACTGCATAAGGTGTCCAAGACACAAAGAATAGTATAATCACTGCCATGACTAAAACGGCAAGTTTGATTTCCGCTTTGCGTTTTGTTCTTTCTTTAACGTGCCGAGATGAGAGTCTCTGTTCGTCGTTTTTAGTCGCAATATTACGATTAAAAACTACAACGCGAAAAATGCTAATGTAACAGAAAGAAATGGTGCAAAACGGAGCAACCCATGCGGCACAGAAAAATACAAATATAAAGTACCGTGGTGAAATTTCCTCCGTGAGATAATCAAAGCTACAACTTGTGAGGTATCCTTCAGGGACGTAACGGCCGTAACCGATATCAAGAGCGGGTATTATAGAAAATACACCGGCGTATATCCAGGCACTGATTGCCATTAAACGAGCTCTTATCGCTGTTAGAGCTCTCAGGGGCTCTAACGGTCTCACTACGGCCCAGTACCGATCCAATGCTATTGCCGATAACGTTGCGATAGACGTTGTGCCTGTCAACCCACCTATGAATCCGTAGATAATGCAACCTGAAACATAAAGAACGACTTTTAAATTAGTTTACAAAGCGATGAATAACGTAAAATTCGGAATATAACACACCTGTTTTTCCTAAAGCTGGTCCTAAGTTAAATGAGTTAAAAACAAAAACAGGAGTTTTGGCGAGCATCAAAAAGTCGCTCAGGGCCAAATTCGCCACTAAAATATTTCCTGGAGTGCGAAGTGTCCGACACCTGAAATTAGATATAATTCATTATAAATTATGATAAGAGTCAGAAAGTTCATTGGCTGGCAGACAAACAACAAACTTTTAGACTTAGTCTGGTCTATTTTAAACATCGTTTATTCGAGCAATTATTCTAACACGTCTTATCGACTGTCAAAATTTTCAGCTCATATTAGTGAAACCCATTAGGTTTCACGTAAACTCTTTCTGAATAATAATGAATTGCTTGCAATATAAGACTCGGTGGGATCAATGGGGGCACACACTAGATTTATCTTTCACGAGAGCTGTAGGTACTATTTTTTACGTATCTACATAATCGCATAAACCTAAAATGAAAATGCAATTGGTCTTCGCGTTAGTAGCAGTAGCATTGCTGCCACTTTCTTTGGGAGATAATCCGCAGTCATATTGTGGCAGAAGACTCGCTCAGATGTTGGCATTTCTTTGTCAGAACGAAAAGAGAGGGGAAGCTAAGAAGTCGTTGCCGTTTAATTCTGTGGAATATGATAGCTTCGGCTGGCCGTGGTTGGGTCATCATAAAACTTTGCCAATAAGTGACATTCGCGGCAAACGAGATGGAATAGTGACTGAATGCTGTGACAACCCTTGCACCAAAGACGTACTCTTGTCTTACTGTTGGTACAGGTAGGTTTGCATCCTATCTGTTTTGCACTGCAATGTTATAATTAATCTAAAATGTTTACCTACATACCTAAAGTGTCTAAGTAATTACATGTACCTACTTATCTTGAAATATGTAATTATACGTGATTAGCAATTGTATTGTTTGTTTTTGTGGTTACCTATTTCAATTAAGCGGCTATTTTAGTTTGGATGAATGTTTCTGATGTTAGGTCTCAAACTCTACCTGCACTTCAAATAATAATTAGATGATCATATTTGAGAATTAAATTTAGTCAAAATACATAATGCATTTAGGGTATATGCATACGTAACGTTTCCTGGACGGGACCTGCCAATTTCTAAAATACAAAAATCCCGTCGTGGCGACGATGAGGAGGATGGCACGGGATTTTTGTTTGTAGAAATTGACACGTTCCGTCCGGGAAACGTTAGAGAGACCCTTAAATAAACACAATATAAACATGTGATTACATAATACACAAACGGCTGTATAAGTGTAGTTTCTTAGTTAAATCTAACCCAAATCCATAACACCTACAATATGTACCGAAAGGGCCTTCATTACAAGATGTTATTATATTCGGAGCATAATTATTAGAACTTCTGTAGTAGCCTTAATTTGTATCAACTTTAGAAGATGGTCAATTTCAAAATGTCAACAACTTGGGTGATAAAGTCGTGAGTTTTTTTATTTGTAGTTTTTTTCGTATTGAGTCTTTTAGACTAATTTTGAAACCTGCAGTGGTAGCAGCGCACAAGAATTATGTTGTCTTAGGTACCTACATACTCTTTTATTTTAATCTACTATAGTGTTTTCAATGTACCACAGAAACCTGACACTTTGCATGAGACAGAGGAGCAAAGATAAAATATTTGATTCCCTGACCGATTCGCTGTCCTTTGAATTGTGTGACCCTTGTCAGAAATTCTGTTTCAATTCTTCAGGGGCTTGTAGACAATTAACTTTTGGTTTTTGTTATCAGATTCTATTTTCGGAGTTCGTAAAGTCAAGTCTGATTTTATACAAAATTGGAGTTCATTTTGCAAACTTTGTTCTGAGCAATTAAATAGGTAGGTCGCTATTATTAACACGACACGAAATTGTCTGGTTTAGTCTTTGAGGGGAGAATAAAATAATACATAATAATTAGGCAGGTAGTAGGTAGGTAATACTTACCTACATCTTCTTATTACTATAAAGCTGAAGAGTTTGTTTGTTTGAACGCGCTAATCTCGGATTTGAAAAATTCTTTCAATGTTGGATAGTCCATTTATTGAGGAAGGCTATATCACAGGCTATATTATATTTTCAATAAAATTAGGCGGGCCAAGTCGCGGGCACTGCTAGTCATTTTATAATAATAATCATTATATAATCAGTAACTTTTCATAGAGTAATGGATTTAGACTTTACAATGAGCCGGCAAGTGCGATTAGACTGCAGGACCGAGACGATGGCAAACCTATACCATAACGATCTAAAGATCGCCTATATAGACGTAATCGATGAGGTAGTATATGATTTGTCTTTCGGATCTCGTACCTACTAAACCTAACGTTATTTTTAAATGTTTGCCTTTCATTCGTATCAATGATCGAGAGAACTACAGATCCTCCACCGTAAGATATCCCCTGCCATGCCACGGTAAGCAATGCTGCCAATTCCCAAGATCTGTAGGTTTAAGCTTTTTCTTTTTACTAAAAAAAAACAACATTATCATTAAAGAAAGGAGAAGTTTAGGCCTAGTCTATTGTTAAATATAATTATAATTAATTAGGCATATAATCGCCAGAATCAGAGAATATTTACCTAAAGGGTAGAAAACAGGTTCATCTGTTTGTATTGAGAGTCACGTGAGACCAAAAATTCACAGCAACCTTGCGTTCATCAAATCCCTCAGGCTAAAGGTAGGATGTGTAAATACATGTTTAGAAAATAATATGTCGAATTTGTTCCGAAACATTTACTAAAACACTCACGTCAAAATGCCCAAAGGTTGTGCTCTTAAAACGATTGGACGGAAGAAAAGGAAATAAATCTCTTTGAAGGGGTAAAGATAACCTCGGCAGGAAAAACTTGGACAGATTGATATTACGATTTTTATGACTGTTTAGTCAATACCTAGGTAAATAAATGAAGCCATTATATTTAAACTAGCTGCGTCCCGCGGGTTTACTCTCTCGAATATCAAGATAAAAAGTATGTGTTAATTTAGATCTCCAGCTATTGGCATACCAAGTTTCACTGCAGTCGGTTCAGTAGTTTTTGCGTGAAGGAGTAAGCAACATTCTCGTTTACTTACAAAGTTTCCCATCTATCATATCTTATAGGCAATGCGTGACTAAAAAATTGAAATACCTAGTCTTACTGTAAAATATGTCGAGAGCAAGAGATAAATAATAATATGAAACATAAATAAGTATCCACAAAACATAAATATTTTTCATAAACCGTTTCAACACTGTAGAGACATCAATTACCATTAGAATGTAATGAAAATAAATTACAGTACTTGATTTCACTGTAACATAGAATATGCAAAACAATTTCAGCGTATTTTTTGCGCTTACGAAGGAAAACATTTCGTCTGGAAACATTACTGAAGCATACGCCTACAAGGAAAAATACGGGGTTAAAAATGGAAATGATTATTGACATCGAACGTAACCGAATATGCAGAATATTTAGGCTGAATTCAAGTTTTCAGATATTTAACAAATTCACACTTTTACTTTACTCGCTGTGAAACGTTTTGAGAATTCTTAATTTTCTCTAGCTTTTTCTATTCAAGAGATAGATTAGATATTCAAGAGAAAGGTTTATATGTATACTAGCTTTTGCCCGCAGCTTCGCCCGCATATCCTACAGGAATTAGGATTAAGATAGTTTCATTTTCTTTATTTGCATAAAAGTTGATACAATTGACATAAGTAGGTAGGTACGGTGTAGGAAGGATAGGGTGGCCATAGGATTAGGATAGTTTTAGAATGGGATTAGGATTATTCCGCCCCCTACGGTATGTGTACTAATTTTCATGATAGATATATATAGATAAACGCTTTATTTGCACAATTTAAAGTACAATACAATCATTCTACAATACATTAAGTATAATTACACAAAAGGCTTAAAAATAGAACCTTGCACAAATGGGCGACCTAATCGCTAAAAGCGATTTCTTCCAGGCAATCTTAGGATGGAGAAGCAAAAACGGTAGGTTATGCATGATATATTTTTGAGTGGAAGATCAAATAACCAAATACATAAACTATAAAACAATAGACAAAATACTAATATTAATAAATAAATAGATATAATTAAATCCATTTTATCCGAAACAGAAATATACCTACACAAAAATATATTATACAGATGCAATAATACACACAATACATACAATATATACACAGGCATACACACAATATATAGTATGGTTTTATCTGTTTCATGCCTATCGATTAAGAGAATAAAAAGTTTTATACAAAATTGGACCCCCCTTTTCCGTCACATAAGGGTGAAATATTGAAAAACCCTTTCTTATTGGAAACCTACCTACACACCAAGCGTGTGTGTTTTTCCAACCGCACACGTTCAGGGATCACCTGAAGTTTTTTAGGGTTCCGTATACAACAGGACCATCCAATAGCGCCAATCGTCCTTGACAGCGTTATTGTTGTTAACGTTGCGTAACACTGTCAAAGATTTTTTGAATAGATAATGGTACGGAACCCGTCGTGAGCGAGTATCACTCTGTTTTTTTTACATCGAATCACCTTTATTTGCCTGGGTGTATATTATACTGTGGATACACTGGAGTTTCTATTGCGATCGTTTTTTGTTTGTATCTAGATAGTTTTTGTTTTATTCCGATCATCCTTTGTTCTTTCCTTTCGAATTTCAGTTCTTTAATTTTTCTCATCTCGATCATCTTATGTTTTTATTTCTATCTGATTTTGTTTCCAGTTCGATCCTTTAACTCACAAATACACAAAATTTTAATTCACAATTAAAATATTTAGAGGTGTAAATATATTAATTGTGAAATTTCTCGCGAATTTTTCTACCAAGCTAGAGAAATTCGAATTGGTGAAAATTGGTAAATTGGTGAAAAATATTCGTCTGATTTGCGCCAAATTATATTCTGAACTTTGCCCTGTTAATTTTTGTTAGAAAAAAATAATCTTGAGACGTGTTGGTCGATGCGCGGTACGCAGGGTACACGGGGGAGGGGAGATTCATTTCACTACCGTTGTTTGAACGCCAATTAGTCGACATACGAAAAATCTGATAGTGTGATAGCGAAATTTAAAAAGTAGTTATATTTATCGATTTACAATTGTGTTGGGGACTTTAAAACATTGAAATAGATTAACAAGATTCCTTTGATAGAAAGATTTCTTCTTTCTATCAAAGTTCTTTTTTTTTCATATAAAATCACTCCACCCTATTAATATGTTTAATAAATTTCTGGTTGAATACATTTCATTTATAATGTTTTTTTAGTAAATTTAATAAATAGATCAATACTAGATAGGTAGATGGAAAATGCACTTTTGACCGCGAACTGTACCAACTACATTAAGCGCGCGTCAAAAGTTTACCCGCGCGAGAGCTAAACAATCACGGTAGCGGAAGCGCGGGAAGAGGTAACTTAGCTCCGCCCAGACCATCAAGGTCGTTGGCGTTGTGAAGCCTCTTAAGATGCGATTGGTAAACTTTTTTTTGTTAGGTGGCTAATTTGTCCCACTGCGGGGCAAGGGTCTCCTCTTACAGGGGTTAGGCAGTAAGACGCCACACCGGATTGTCGAATGTCATATGCTTTCGGACCGTGGCGAGTCCTATAGGACATGTCGGTTTCCTTAAGATGCTTTCCTCCACTGTAAGAGCGATCAGAGTGAAAAACTATACAGAACAAAATATACCGATCCGTTGATTTTTCTAGAATACTCTGATTCTTCTTCTGTTTTCGCGATGTTGTATTGAAATTAAAGACATTTTTCGGTTTGAATCGCGTGGTTTTTATTACTTTTAGCATTGTTACAACGCTCAACGTTTCGAGACCTTTCCAGGTCTCTTCTTCAGGATAGACTAAGATGTGATTTGTCCTGGGGGTTGTGAAAACAACCCCCAGGAGTTTCTTGTGACTTCTTCTCATGAAGGGGCGCGTTTGCGAAGTCACGTAGTGATAAATTAATCGTTGGAAAGGTGATTTGTGCATAGTTGGTAATGATAGGCTAAATAAAATGTAAATAATAAAGTAAAATAATAATAAAGTAAATAAAAGTAATAGAGTTAAAATTAAATAATAAAGTTTAATAATAAAAATTTAACAATAAAGTAAATAATAATCATTGCAATTTAGAGCCTGCGTACACAGGAACGTTTTTGATAACATTTTAATAGTTTTAAAAATAAGACGGTAGTCTCACTGTAACTTTTTTAATACATTAGAATGACAAATGACATCTTAGTCTTTCCTGAAGAAGAGACCTGGAAAGGTCTCGAAACGTTGAGCGTTGTAACAATGCTAAAAGTAATAAAAACCACGCGATTCAAACCGAAAAATGTCTTTAATTAGAATACTCTGCTGAAGTAGGCAAAGATATTTTTAAGCAGTGTCTTGAATAGGACAATGCTTGTGTGTAAATGTAATCAAACTCGATTACTCTTCATTCAAGTCGTGAGATGTTGGCTTGAGTCATATTCAGGGGTGAAATGTATTCTGTGCGATGAATATTAAGCAGGCTTGTACACACACAGTGTAATTTAGGCTGGTTGTACATAAGTTAATTGTTACTTAATAAAACCGTGTAGCCCCGGCATAGAATAGGGTTACCCCATCTCATCCCGTGGGTGTCGTAAAAGGCGACTAAGGGATCTGAGGAAGATTAGCAAACCTGAAGTTCTCCCCGCGCGGTGGCGGATAAACTGCTTGATCCCTAAGAGGGTTGGTGTCAGGCAGGCGGCCGGCCGTAAAAACATTGCCAAATCTAATTGCAGAAGGTATGGTCAATGATGACTTACCTACTGCGCCAACCCCAAATAAAAAAAAACTATTTGGGGTTTAGCGGACCCCGGGCTCCCGAGAGGGATGCAACCGGGAACATCGCTCGGATGAGGAGAATAAAACCAGATGCATTGTACTTATTTAAGTAGTGAATCTAGTATTCTGAGTGACTGTGTGGTCTGAATTAATTTTCATGCGTGTAATTTTCAGTTTTTAAACGCATTTTTTATAGAATCAGATAGAGGCACAGAATATAAAATTGATTCCCTATTTTTATTTTTTTTACTAGGCCATTTCCTCACACTACTGGTCAAATTCCTCCCTTCCTTCAAATAAAAGAGGAGGAGAGGGTACTTAGTTTATTTTCCGTTTATTACCATATAAAAAATCTTATCAAACATTTAGTTACCTAGCATAACTAAACCACTAAGATTTGTAGATCTACGCTAAGAATTAATTATATATAACTAAGTTACCTACATTTGTCATCGTAATTTAATTTAAATGATAATCTAAAATTCAAAGATCTACCTTCATAACATCCGCTGCAATATTTACCTATACTTAGGTAGCTAAGTGTTTTTTTTAATAATATTATTAAATGTTAATTATGTGTAAATCGAATAAAGTGATTCTCTAGGTGTACCACTGCCCTTTATACACTTATATAATATTTCCCATGTGTTCTCGTAGAACTCACCGAAATTTGAACAAGTTTTACGTGGTTGTACAGAAAATACAAATTACGGTTTACCTCGACTAAGAGAATTTCATTTGAACAAGTCCATTTTAGAATAATTGTAAGTAATCTGGCTACCAAGTGGAAAATTACAGCTTTCTTACTGAAAATGGGATTTTATGTACCCATTATTTATTATGAATGACATTTTTATTACGTTTGAAGTTAATTTCAGTTTTTCGTCTACTTAGAGGTAGGTCCTAATGCATATTAAAATAGCTGAAAAATATAAGGACTAGTAGGCATGTTCTAAGGTATATAAAGCCCTTCGCTTACATTGTGATCGGTGTGATTTTTAGCTTGTTAAAGATGGGATAATTTATAATGTTATTCGATTTTGATATAATACATAAAGATTAAAGATAGTTAGGTAGGTACCTATTAGGGTTACCAACTATACTGATCAAAACAGTATTACACCTACTGTATTTCACTACATAATACTTTTAACTGTCGAACAAAAATAAAGTATACAAAATATTGTTTTAGTTTTACTGTAGCTTTCGATTATGGTGAAATATTTTTTTGAAATCGGTCCAGTTTGTTCAAAGCCTATTGGTTCATTCATTAGTCAATACAAACAAACAAATTAATCTTTCCTCTTTATAATATTTGAATAGATAAGGTGTGTTCCGTGCAAATTAAGATTGTCTTATCGAACGGGGAAATTAAACGTTGTAAGTTTGTACATTGCGATATTCCCTTTAAGCCCTGTTTATTTTTCTAAAATACCTACTGTATATTTTCTTTCTCAAACTTCAAAATACTTTTTTTCTTGTAAAAAAAGTTGGTAACCCTAGTACCTATATAAAAAGTTAAGTCGGAGTTGTAACCAAAGGCTGATTTGTTCTTTTGGAATGGGCTCGGTTTTAGTGTATGTCAGGACATTCGGTACATTGCTAGTACATTCCTCTCATGTATATAACTTTACTATTTTAAGAGATACACCCGTCATCCTGATGTACACCAGTTTTAATCAGGCAACTACTAGGCATTTAGTTTTATTTTATGTAACTACGTTCTGGGTTGCGAAGGCTCCTTACAATCTTTTTCCTTCGTTAACCCTTATAACATCAGGGTCTCGATGTTATACCTTTTTCTTGAGCGATAGATTGAATTCACTTATTAATTTATAAAGAATTCGGAACTGACCTAACCCGCGTGTACCTACTCGCGACTTGTGAGTGTAGCGAATGATTGACCGAGGATTAACCAATGATAAGTTGTACTATTCCACTGAATTGATTGTAACTAGGTGTGGAAGTGCAATACAAGTTCAGTGGTAGGAAGTATACCTACGCATAGGAACTGACATAACACACAAAAAAATGAATTGTTGATGTGAAACATCTATAGGCGAGGGGTAAACCTAAACACAATTTCGTGGCGATACAGGCCATGGCGACACCTCGCCATGCTATAGGTATATATTGTTACGTGCTTGAAGTGTTAGTTAATTTCGAGTGACTCTCTAATGGCTCGTTAGCCGGTCCGTAGAGACTCGAATTTCTGTTCCGAAGAGGACGGCGTTCGAATCTCGGGATGATGAAATATTTTTGTTGGCAAAGATTTTGTCGAAAACATCCACAAGTTCTGTTTTGATGTTTCACATCTGCCAGGCGTCCCGTGACGGCTAACATTTTTTATGGTAACAATTTTACGGCAATTCATCACAAATATTGCAGAAACAATAGGGCCGTGTAGACCCGGTATAGAATAGAGCTAGAAATAGATAAGGTATTCATGTAAATGTCGTTTAAGACAACTAAGCGATCTGGGGGAGGCTAGCGTACCTGGAGTTCTCCAGGGGCGTCTCTACCTATAGTTGCTATAGTGCAGGATGTGCAAAGCACACGGGGGCGCCGCGATCTCACTCTCCAGCCTGCGCGGTAGTGAGAAATCTACTTGGTCCCAAGGAACCCTCCTCCTAGTGTCAGACAGGCGGCTGGCCTTAAAAATATTGCCAAATCTATTTACGGTAGGTTAATGATGGCTTACCAACTGCGCTGACTTCAAACAATTTGGGGGTTTTTCCGAGATTCGACCGGGAACGATCCTCAGATGAGGATTATTGAAAATTACTGAAGGACTCTAGAGTTACCTAACCTCCGAGCGTAGCGAGGCAGTTACATATTTATCTCCTGAGTGAAGCGAGGGAGTTGTGTACTTAGAGTCCTGAGTAATGCGTGGGATTTAAGCCGCTCAAGACTAAATACAGGCTTTGTTACCGATGAGAATACTTCACACATTTACTGCGAGACAATAAAAAAGACTTAAAAATAAGATTTTTTTTAACAATAAAACAATGAAATAAACAATAGATTATCACGGAATTTAATGCGAGTTGACGCTATATGTATGAAATTAACGTTGACATTTTTGGCCATGCCAAGTAACTTTGTGGAGCAGTAGATGTGTAAAGGGTAACCCTATTATTTGGAGCGCCTTTGTCTTTTATCTTTTCTTAAATATTAAGGCGAACAAAACTTTAATGACATTTGAAATACTCCATCTCAATAATTTAACTTGTTACTGAATTGACTATAACTTTTAAGATAAAATTAAAACATTTTATTAAAAGTTGGACGTTGGAAAATCCTTACAAAACTGTGGCACCGAAACCTTTCGAAGAAAAAGTCGATAAAATTAATTAGTTCACCCAATCGAGAAAGCTCACTTAATGTCGGGAACCTACTAAGTATATTGAATTTTATTGTTACTTTTTATCTTCTTAGTTCGTGAGAACGGTTAATACTTAGTTAGCAAAGGGTTTGCGTTACCCATAATAATGCTTTGATGAAACTTTATTATTAAAGAAATTACCTGTAGGTACCTGTAGGTACTTTCCTATAATATTCCTTCCGAGTTAATTGCTAAAGTTTCTCAATATTAATTAGCATACTTAACTGATAAATTTAACTATACATTTCTAAAGTTGGCGACAAATCTGGGTTGGTATTACGCTCCGCAATCGTGTTTCAACAGTGTGTTGATAGAATATTAATCGTCATATTTGACGTGTATTTGACACATTTGGCAGTTTCCTATGTTAACTATTCTATCGACACAACACTGCGACACCACTGAGATGCCACTGATGGAGTCTCGATAGTTGTCAAAACTCTAATGACAGGATGGATTTTTAACAGACTTGACAGACAGAGAAGGTTGGTTACCATGGTTACTATTGCAATTCCGCTGAGACACCATTACGATACTATTGAAGTCTACCAAATTTGTCACGTCTCGATATAATGGCAATAGTGTGTCGATATAATCGTAATAGTATTGTCATCTTGTGTCATTTAGTGTAATACCACTCCTGATGTAGGTAACGTTCCTACCCTACTTAACAACTGACATAAATAGGTAGGTAGATATAGCAAACCAGACCGTTTATACGTATTAAAGAAATTCCCTTTGGCCGTCCCTTTTTCGACGCAATTATTAAAGGGGTCTTGCGGGGTAAGTTGGTAGGTATTACCAGTATATTACATTATCGAGACTATCTGTTCTCTTTACATATTCCTATTGTAACCCATTCTTCGAGTATTGCTTTCATCATGCCAACACTGTCCTATGTAATCAGTCAAATATTTAACATTAATAAAGATTTATAAAGAGTGTGTTTGCAAAGTAGTAAATTTTCCTAACCCGCTTTTAGAAAATTTGAGTAGATACTCGTATTAGGTAGGTATATACTAAAAACCCAGTAGATATTTTATAAGATGCCAACTACGGGGGATTAAATCTCATTCTGAACATTAAATTTCGGATAAAAGCTTTTTAATTTTTATGGTTTATGCTCCGCGGGTTTATTCGTGTAGTTCTCAATTGTTCGGGGATACCGGGATAAAGTATTCTAACTGTTGATTCGGGATATTTCAGTTACAAACTATCTGTGTACCTACCAAATTTTATTCGAATTCCGATGTTTGTTAAACAACTACCTATCTTAATAAAATTGCCTAACTAACAGGTAATTTCTCGTTGACCATTTATATAAACAGGACAAAAAATAAACACTTGTTGGTATAATACAAACCTAAAATACATAAACAGGACCAAAATATTTCCAAAACTGCCGACACTGAACATAACAACGTAGAAACTTCCTAAGGCGTAGTACACTCGAGGATCCGGAGGCGCGAAGTGCAGCCAATGCCGATTGATCATCAACAGGTAACTGTCATCGAACAACCCATGTCTGCGCCACTCATCAACCGGCCATGTTTCTTTGAACTTAATTATACTATCCTGTAATGATATCGGTGGGTGCAATACCACGGGATGAGACTCAATCTCTCTCTCTAAACGTATTGGTACATAATTTTCTTTGGAAAACTCCACCGTCCTTCTTCGTCTTTTCCACTGCCTTAAATCCAATCGATGACAAAGCAATTCCTCGTGACAATTAAACGCATTTAAACACGCAAGTTTTTTCACAATAACACTAGTATCTTTCACATTTTTCAATAAATCATTTTGCATTGAATTATCGACATCAACACAAGAAATAATCACGGAAGAAACTAAAATAATTAATCTGAATGTTTGGGACATAGTCGTTTAAAGTTTGGCGCGCAGACAAAGAGTGGTGCACAACCGTTCGCGAAGGTTTCTGGGACAAAGTGTAAGTAGAGTTCTGTTTAGTTGTGAAAGTAACAAAGCTTGCTTCGTGACACTTCCCGTAGGATGCGGTAGTTTTGTGGGTTATTTATCAAACTCTAGTAGGTAAGCAGTCTCTAATTCTATTTCTGATGCGACTGACGGTCTTTGCATGTGTTACACGTTTCTATTAATTGATGGCGACCTTGTGATACGGCTAAAGTAGAATTCTGGGTAGAAATAAATTTAGTCATCGCAATATCTCCGTAGTGTGTGTATGTTACGATATATTTATTTTATTCGTCATAAATGTTCTTAAAACGCGTACCACTAATAAAATAAAAGACACATCCATTAATTAAAATGTATTTACGACTCTGAAGTCGATCCCGGAAATTCAGTTTGATAATATTTTATTCATTTTAAAAATATTCTTTCATCAGATACTAACCTAACATATAATTGATGTGACAGCAAAATTTACTTGATTGCTGCCGACACTTCACTTTATGATTATTTTATTATTTTTGTAGATTTTGCTGGAAATACTACTAATATATTATACCTACAGGTTTGTGTGTAAGTAAGTAAACGAGTTTATTGCTATTTAACACAAAAGCCACTGAACTGATTGGAATAAAACTTGGTGTGCAGATAGCTGGAGATCTGAATTAACACATAGGCTACTTTTTATCCTGATATTCTCACGGGATCGGGGCCAACGTGGGTGGAACCGCGGGACGCAGCTAGTACTGAATTTACAAGCCAAACCGACTGAAGGTCAAACCGATTAGAGGTAAAACCGATTGAATTTGAAGATGAAGCTAACTGAAGGTAAAAACGTATGAAGGTAAAACCGACTGGAGGCAACGTGGCCATTGAGTTTGGTTATCTCAAAGTACCCCGTTTCCGGTGTTGTGCCGTAGCCCCGGCATAGAATAGAGTTACCCCATTTCTTCTCGGAATGTCGTAAAATGCGACTAAGGGAAGTTCTCCCCACGCGGTGGCGGATATACTGCTTCCATAGGAGGGTTGGTGTCAGGCAGGCGGCCGACAGTCAAAATATTGCCATATCTATGTTCAGAAGGTATGGTCAATGATGATTTACCTACCTACTGCGCCGACCCCAGATAAAATAAACAATTTGGGGCTTAGCGCGGACCCCGGGCTCCCAAGAGTGATGCAACCGGGAAGATCGCTCAGATGAGAAGATCCTGTTTCCGGTGTAAATCGAATTCAACATTTTTGAAAAATGCCAGTCCTAAGTAGTAACTATCGTCAGGAGGTAAGGAAGGAGTTTTAAATACATTTAGCTAAACTTAGCTAAGAAAGCGCCAGCGCACTACGCCAGCGCGCGCGCCAGTCGTCATAAAAACTATAAAAGTTGCCTTTTAGGATTTCGTAGTCAACGAGAAACCCTTCGTCATGTCCGTTTGTCTGTCTGTCTGTCCGCGGCTTAGTTCAAAGACGCTTAGTACTACGAAGCTGTAACTTTATATGAGTGAGTAGGTATTCGATTTATATCGACTTGATTTTCCAATATTAGTAGGTATCTCATTATCACTATGTCCATCACTCAAAATAAAATAACATAACTTTTTTTTTTCGATGAGTAGATAAGTTACATACCGCGGCAGTTACATACCCATACCAAATTACCTATGCTAAAATGCTTTATTTGGGTAAAGTGGGCGAGTGATGTGAGATGACGGTGTAAAGCTCAAGATACACGGGCGACACTGACACTACATATAGTTATGTACATGGTTATGAACAATAAATGATTTCTATTCTTTCTATTCTATTCTTCTACAACTTCATGCTTCCCACACCTACATCCCACATGCACGAACTTCTTTATAATGTGACAATAAGCCACAATTTACCTGTTTCATACCAAATAGATTACATTGTGTTCAAAAGGGACTTGTTTAAGTGAAAATATGAAATAATACCTATACATTTACGATAGCTAAACGCTAAGTCTAATTTCCAATTAAAATCAATGTATTTCCAAATTTATGCATAATAAATATCTCAATAAATACTTAGTATAATATTAATAATGTAGGTACTTACATTTACGAGTATACGTAATTGTCGTTTTTACGAGAAAGTATAATTATATTTTTTTGCAATTCAATGTCACTCATTTCTATGCAATCGGCCTAAGACTGATACATGTGTCAGGATACATCCACTGATAACTAGTGGAGACGCGAATTTCTTTGCTATTCACCTATTCCGTCTGTGACTAAGTTTATGTAACGTTTGTCTCTGTCTGTCAACTTTAAAACTTCATGTCACAGTAAAAGACAAACGTTACATAAAGTTAGTCATCATTTATAAGTAAAGGGGTTACTCCCTAAGTAGGTAGATACAGTTGGAAAAAATAGGGCATTTATATTCACCATAGAGTTATACGATTGTCATCGTTTATAAGTAAGGGGTTAAATCTAAAAAAATGCTTTGTCCTGACTGACTGATGGATCTACGCACAGCCCAAACTGCTCAATTTAGATATAGTGTATTCTTTATTTTATGATGTAGACGTCGGATAAGATTGGATTTTTCGAAATTCCCACGGGATCGGGACTTACGCGGGTAAAACAACGGGACCCAGCTAGTGTTTTATACAGAATGCATGTGCATGAGTTGCAAAACTCGAAACTTCAACTCTGCACTCTAGTTCGATCGTTTTATGTGATAAATTGACAGTGAAAAACAATAACGTATACCTATCTACCTATCTATTTGCACAACATGTATTTTAGTTAAGTTTGAATGAATGAATAAAAGTTTATTTTGAGAACATAAATGTAATATTTCTTATGTTTTTATTGCTCAAGGCATTTTTACTAGAAAATATGTTTACAAGGAGAAATACATCATCAAAAATCCTCCCAAGACAGGATTCGAACCTGTGCCCCTCGCTTGCAGGACGAGTGCGCTACCGCTGCGCTACACGGGAACCCACGTGTCATGGTGAATTTTTGATTATGATTTCTCACTGTTTACCGACTAAGCCATAAATGCACTTATACTTACTTGTGTTTTTTCATGTACCTACTTTATGTACAGTGTACATACTTTCTATTAATTTTGCAAAATTTGCAATTTTGCAATGTGTTGATCAAATAAAGTATTTACCTATTGATCTATGTTGTTGCCCCCGCCTAATCGTACCTACTTCTATTTTGATTAAGAAATATACTAGTTTTTGCCTTACCTTAAATACATAAACAACACGATGACGTTGCCCCAGCAGCCGACGGTAGCAAACAGTAAATACAAACACCCCAAGAGTTTCTGCACTCTCTCGTCCGGGGGCGGAAACTGCAGCCAATGCACGTTAATCAAATCAAGGTAGTCGTCGGCAAAATATCCCAACTGTTTCCAGTGCAATACGGGCCACATTCGCTTGAATTTATATACTAATAAAGTGTGTTCGTCGCTGGTATTTACGGAGGCTGAGCTGCTGTTTTTAGATTCATCCAATCCAGCAATTCTGTATGCCGTATCTGGCTCAGTTTTGTTTACCGATCGCTCGTTCCTCTCTAATAGCATTCTTGAGGTCACGTTCTCGTAACTCCATGATTCGCCGGTTCCATTTAAATCACGATCATTATCGCTTTGAAATACCATCTGTGATGAATTTAGGTAAAAGTCACCTTTACACAATATACCGAATATTATAATTATTAAGGCGCCGATGAACATTTTTGTTTTCATTTTTTTTTTGGACGTCTATTCTGTCTAAGTTCTTGGAGTATTTTGTGAGAGCCGATAAGGCAGGATTGCGTGATGCGTTCGCTGTGTGCCGATGATTTCGGACCTTAGTTCCTTTGGGACCACTTCAAATTCATGCTAAATGGATTAAAGTGGTTTGCTTTTAGCGGTCAATATAAAAATGATGGCTTAATAAAGGCGATTTATTAGGTTGATTGATTGATTGACCTTGTGTTTATAATGCTTGTGTGTAGGTAAAGGATTGATTATTATTGATTGAGTTACGGTCATGAAAAGCGGTATTTGATAATTAATTATTTAGATAGGTATGTTAGGTATTTTATATGCAGTTCCCTTTGCTTGATTTTTATACCCAAAATCATGACCACCGGTTTTCATTCAGAGGTATAATGTATCTGCTTAGTGTAAGTGTCTGCTTTAATGTTAACAACACAGGTAAATGCATCATTTCTATACCTAGGTAGGTAGGTATATTATAGAAACGATGTAAAATATAATAAGCCTTTATTGCTGTTCGTTACTGAGTTATCTTTTAGGTAGATATATTATAATATGCTATTAAAAAGTAAAAAAAATATATTTAATTTTTAAGGTTAAACTTAAATTTAATTTAGAAATTTTATCAAATAACCCAGCCCGACTATACCTGGCTCAAAGGTATAGTCGGGCTGTTATTATTTATGGATATACGTTATCATTTAGGTATTAGTTTAACACTTCCCGTGAATACTTAATCACAGCCAAGATGATATCATTAAATTGTAATTGTCAGAAAACCGTGTTAACTAATTTCGAACACAAGATTAGCTCACCGATTAATAGGATCAAGTGGGTGCCAATTATGTGAAGCCATTTATTAACATAACTGCTCCTTATTATCGTATAACACGGTCGATGAAGTTATTAAGGTATTACACTCGATTTAAGAGTTAAATTCATGTTTGAGTTTGTTCCGAACATTAAACCAGAGGATTTACTGCTTAAGAGGCCACCGGAGCATTTTTTTTTGTTTATAGAAAAAAATAAAAATAAGATGTTATTTTTCACCTTTGTTTTAGGGTATTTCAAATAATTAGGAATTGGAGTTGTTTTTTATTGTAGGTCTATAATTTGTATAAAGATAAAATAATGAAATCTACATAAACACTAAGCAGCGCGAGCCCCAAACCCCAAATTTAGCCCCAAACTAAGCACTACGCTTTAACTATGGGTACTAGAGAATGGATATACCTACTACATATTATAGGTACTATTTTTTTGGAATACATACATATTATATACGTAGAAAACACCCAGACCAGAAATAAACATTTGTTTCTAATTATCGAAATATAAATGATTTTATACGTTTGTATTGAGGATTCAATTCCAGAGGCCCCTTAACGCCGCTTTTCAACATCGATCGCCGAGATAGGGTTCATTATCCATAGCTACACTTATGACTTTATGAATAACAGGTATTTAAAAATTAAAATAAAAATCTTATAACAGGGTTATCCCATTTCTACCCGTGGGTGTCGTACGTAATAGGTGACTAACGCCCGCGCGGTGGTGGATAAACTGATTGGTCCCTAGAAAGGTTGGTGTCAGGCAGGCGGCCGGCCATAAAAATATTGCTAAATTAATTTGCAAAAGGTATGGTCAATGATTACTCACCTACTGCGCCGACCCGATATTTAAAAAAAACTATTTGAGGTTTAACGGACCCCGGGCTTCCGAGAGGGTTGGAACCGGGAATAGATAGCGCGGATGAGAAGATGGTCAATGATGACTTAACCTACTGCGCCGATCATCATCATCCGAGCGATGTTCTCGGTTGCATCCCTCTCGAGACCCGGGGTCCGCTTATCGTAACTTTCCTTAAAGATTTGGCTAAATTTCGACTTTTATGGGAGCGACTGCCGTCTGACCTCCCAACCCCGAAGGGAAAGTCCGTGCCAGAGTCTCGTCCGTTCTTCAGCAGGTGCACCAAACTAACAGGTGAGGTTGGCTTAGGCCCAATGATTTTAGTGGACCCCATACACACCCAGTAGGCCCCATAACTGCGCCGATCCCAAATAAAAAACAATTTTGGCTTTAGCGGACCCCGGGCTTTTGAGATGCAACCGGGAACATCGCTCGGATGAGAAACCTAAAAAAGAAAAAGGTACACAAATATTACACGTTCCTACGAGTATGAATATAGAATCAATTTAACATGATTTATTGAAGTTACACATAAAACAAAAAAGGGTAAGTAGGCACCATGATATGACAGATGGAGAGGACCCTTCTGTAACTTTCGAAACATCCGAAGATGATCGAAAAACTTTTTCGCTTGACTTTATTACTTATGCTTATAATAGACGAGATTTATTTTTATTAAAAAAGTTAATATTACAAAGAATTTTTGTCGTTTCGACAAAAAAGTAACAAAGTCTAAAGTCATGGACAAGTACGTAGTTTCGCTCACTCGAGGCTTAAATAATAGGTAGGTACGCTCGGTTAACGAGAGCTGACGATCGAATTTATCGCGATTCTGAGTACCTGTCTAGCTAGAGGATTGGAATTCAAAAATCTTATATCGTTATCGATAGAAATATGCATCGTGCATTATCCCGTCGCGGTGCGGCGCGCGGCGTCGGGGTACAGACTATGGCAACTTATTTTATTCGTTGAGTGGAGAATATAATCTTGCAGTTTACTATTCATGGAAGAAAAATGAAACTGGTGAGACCGCATCAGTAATCATCATTCATGAACGTAGGTAAATGAGCTCCTTATGATATCACCGAATGAGTCTCCACTGGTCTTAGATCGGATCACGCAACGAACATTAGCACACTACTATTACTTTACGATATTTTATTATTTATTTTTATATCTCCCAGTTCATTTCCCCAGTGTTAGCGTGTATAATAAATATTAACTAAAACAAGAGGCTCGTCTTCTCTTTATCCGTAGTTTACGCAAACTATCACGTTTGCGTTAACACAAGTCCCTCTAGTATCTCACCCGATGGGAAGTGATGATATAATCTAAGATATAACATGCTCTTTTTGATAGGAAGACGGCAGTAAAACAAGATCCGACCCGTCTTTCTTAGCGGCTGCACCGGTCTACGTATCGGAACGCAGTCCGCAGGGCGCTACGACTGAGGCCGGCGGGTGATAATGAAAACAAGTTTCGGCTGAAGCCTCCCACAAAGAATCCCCATTTGGTCGCCTATTACGTCGGGCAGGGGTACCGTTGCCATATTCTTTTAGACCCCGGCTACAGGGCACAATGTTTCTCCTAATAGAGCGGCTTGTTATCTTTTTGTAGCCTGCGGTCTACGTTTCGTCCCTCTAATAATCATTGAAACATTAATTGCTAACCCCCGTTGACCTATTTACGTCGACTTTTGACTTTATACCTTTTAAACTGTTATAATTTTGAATGTCGTTAAGCAATTTGTGTTGATACCATCATCTTTATTGCCGAGGCCGTTTTAATAGCTCAAAGTTAAATTAAAACAATACGTTACAATAAAATTATTGTGGGCGGAGGTAATTTGGTTTTAAACGAGTTAAAATATTGTGACACCGGTTTTTGGTAAACATTTTTGAAATGTGGTTGCTAATTTGCTGATCCATGATGGTTTAGGTAGGTAGGTAATATGGATACCTTCTATGACTAGGTAGGTACCTATTTGTTATTGTGATACGAGATTTTAACCGACTTCAAACAAGGAGGAGGTTCTCAATTCGACCCTGCCTATATTGTTTGTATGTATGTGGAATATTTACGCCGGATCTATTTGTCTATTGTATTTTGTAAGTTGAGAGTCCTGAGTTGGTCCCAAAAAATTTTTGGTGAAGGTCTGATGAGCACAATGGCATTTCAGATTGCAGTAAATTACTAATTTTTGGACTTCCATCAACAGAATCGACTTCTAAAGAACTAGGTACAAATTGATGGAGCACCTGAAACTACCTTCTCATCAGAAAACTCATCAATGACTAAAGTTAAGGTTACAATTTTCATGATTTTAGTAACAGTCGAAAATGCACCAGAAATAATTAAAAAAAATTAAAAACCGACTTCAAAAGAAGGCTGCAGCTTACCTTACAGATAACTCGGTTGTACTATATGTAGGAGAGGTTATTTTGTCTTTTTTTTTAATTCGGGTTTTGAATTTTTTAAGTGTTTTTTTATGAAATACTTTTTCACTATCATTTGTCTACCATAACATATTTTAGAGACAATTGGGGTTTGACATAAAAGCTCTTCATCGTACTACTCTGAATTCACAAAACCAAATATTTATTGATAAATTAAATAAGTCATGCGCCACTTGGGTTGTCATTATGAATCACAGTCGCGTTGTTGGTAACAAATGAAATTATGTAGGTATTAATGGTATTAGTTAAGTTAACTGAAGTTTAATTTAAATGGACATTGAGTTAATGGTCTTCGATTAAATAACCCCAGCAACAACGGATCTACAGAATTATATTATGTTATAGTGTCTCCAACTAAGGCCAACATAGCGTCGTTGGCCTAGTGGTAGATACCGCGACCTCCATTCCGAAGGTCGTAGTTTCGAATCCTGGCCGACCGCGCACCAATGTCTTTTTCATTAAGAAAAATTTTAGTGCGCTATTAATAGCGAAACTACGACCTTCGGAATGGAGGTCGCGGTGTCGATGTTAACATCGCTCTTACGGTGAAGGAAAACATCGTGAGGAAACCTACGGCCAAACGCCACGCAAACAGGCCCAGTTATAGAGCTAGTTGCGGAAACACACAGGAAAAGTAAAAGTAAGGTTAATATATAGCCATAAATGAAGGGGTTTGCTGTACCGTCAGGCCACTCCCAGGAGCTACCAGTCGGGATCAGTTATAGTAAAGACCGATCGTGTCCCCAACGGTAGTGTGTACTTCGATTTAACAGCTGGAGATTTGTTTGTTCTAAACATAGAGAAACTAACCAAAAGGATAGGAGTTTTTATTAAATTACTTACTTTTAGTAAAAAGCCCATTACGAAGTCAAAACTTTGGAAGAAAAACAACTTTACCTAAAAGTTGTTTTTCATTGTTCTACCTTTGTTTGGCTACGGTGATAGTTTTTTTTAACTTATATTTCCAGTTGTCAGAAAGTTTGCTCGGTCGGCTTAATGCTAGTGAACACGAGGCGGATCCCAGGTGAACAGTAAATCTGCGTTTGTTAAATGTATTTAGAAGTTGATGGCGGGCGGGCATGTTATATGGGCGAACTGTGGCGCTAAGCCTAAACAAGCCGATTCCCTGCGCTTTACCCTTGAATCTGGGTTTAAAATACATCGAATGAATTATTGATAACTAAGACTCGCCGAAAACAATTTTAACAATTTTAAAATATCCATGGGTACTTTGAAAATGTTACTATTTTATTTTTCTTCGCGATGATGCATGTATATACTTGCATAATCGCGAAGAAAAATAAAATAGTAACATTTTCAAAGTACCCATGGATATTTTCCTACATTTAAAAGCTACATCACCTTTAGTTCGGTTAATACATGCACGTCTAAAGAAATACAGGAAAAGGCGGCTTACCCTTAAGTAATAATCACACTTCTCCACTGATACGTTATACCCACTGTTAGCAGCTTCATTAGTTAAGGCTAGTACATACATACAGCTGCGTTTTTTCAGTGCGGTAATATCGCATGAGGTTTTGCACCTGCGTGGGTGCAGTATTGACATGACATGCATGCGGCAGCAGTGTGACGCCTGACGTGTTAACGACGCCTGGTTATTTACATAATAAAGTTAGCGAAATTTAAATCTCATTGAATCATCATTTCAATTACAAACTTTCATTTGGTATTTTTTATACAGTTACAGGAGAAGATATTTTTAACTTTATTATGTGACTAGCAGCGTGCCGCGGTTTTAACCCCCATAAGTCCCGATACCGTGAAAATATCAGGATTAAAAGTGGCCTATGTCACTTAGGGTGAATGTACGTTTCTAATGGTGTAATAATTTTAGAATTAATATAAGTGTAGTGCCCCTCTGTCAACAGCACCCACACAGGTGCAAAAACGCATGCGATATTATCGCGCGTTTTCATCGCAGTAATGTGAGGAAGCCTTTACAGTTGCGTGACACATAGCTTTCACTTCATTTGGCCAACAGCCGTATTCACCGAGGTAGGTAGCTACTTTATCTCAGTTGGGTGCACCTTTGTCGACCGCACAGAGATCGGCGATTAGATCGTTGGATTAGTTCAGCAGGATAGGATCAGGAAAGGGGTGCGAGGCGTTGACATTACAACACCCTAGCGCTCGTTCAATATCGCGTCGCACTGAGGGCGAGGGATTGAGATATTGTGTACCTACTAGTAGGTTGAGATCAATGGGGCGAGGTCACAATAGTACTGTGCGACACCGCACAGTCGCAAAGCATAAGTATACGATGTCGCATCGCAATACTATGCGTTGTCGCAACGTAACGCAAAATCATCATATTACGGTATTACAGCGGAGCTCATTGGCCTAGCTGCACCTACCGATCTTAGGAACGTGGCGACTGTTACCATTTCCATACAAACTTAAGAGGAGTATCAACGCCAACGACCTTGAAACTGAAAATCCCTGTCGGGCTCATCGAAAATTGTTGATTATTTCATGACGGAATGTCGTAGAACTTTTTTTTGTGCACAGATTGTAGGTGACATTGTTTCCTACATTTTGGTGTAGTTTTAAGACAAGAACCTCCTATTGGTGCAAAGCCTATCCAAATTTTAGACAAAAAATGTCTGATTTGGCTAAAATGTCGATAGGCTTCAATACGTTTCGACATATTTGTATGGAAACTGCACTAAAATATCGGAAACAATGTCGCCTACAATCTGTACACAAAAAAAAGTTCTACGACATTCCGTCATGAAATAATCAACAATTTTCGATGCACCCGACATGGATTTTCAGTTTTTCAGTATAGGGCCCTTAATACCAAAATAAATTATGAAAAATTTAGTTTTCGACCTTTAATATCGATATTATTAAAAGTAAAATCTTAATCCGAATAATATCGATATTAAGGGAGAAAACTAAATTTTTCATAATTTATTTTGGTACTAAGTTTGTATGGAAATGGTAACAGTCGCCACATTCTTAAGAGGACAGTCTACCTACTCTTCCTCTATACAAACGTTGTCGACTGTTTCCTCCCAGGATAAAGACATTAGAGCAAATATGTTTTTGCTATAAAACCTATTTTTTTTTCTCATTAGAATAGAAATAAAATTCAGAAAAAATAGAGTTTGAATAAAATTAAATCGTAGGGGCATGGTCATGGCTGATATAGGACATATGGCATAAACATATTTTTTCTATTATCTTTATCCACGGAGGAAACAGTCGACTACGTTTGTAAAGTTTGTATGGAGAAAAGAGTAGGTAGACTGTCCCCTTAAATGGTATTGTGGGTTAAGATTGGCACGGTCATTACTTAGATGGGTGACCGATAATTTGTGTAGCAAAAAAACACTTTCTCGAGCTCCTCCGTGCTTCGGAAGGCACGTTAAGCAGTTGGTCCCGGTTGTTGTCTATGATAGCAGTTGTTAATTCAGGTTAGAGGCCTTAGGGCGACCCGAAAACTTGGTGAGCCACACTACCACACGAAAAATAAAGTACGACATCATTACGGAAATTTTCAAGAAGGTCCAAGAGTGAAATGTAGGTAATGTTCTTAAAAAAACCAAGCAAGCTACTGAAAGGAACAAAATAGAAATTCCTCTAGACAAAGTTAATTACGAAGGGCAAAGTGGACTTAGAAACAATCTTTTTAACTTCGCCAAGAAAAGCTTTATAAATAAAATTCATATAATTTAAAAAAACCGGCCAAGTGCGAGTCTAGCTCACGCAGGACGGACCATTACTACAAACAAAGCACGTTTGTTGTTTTATATATCGTTTTATTTGTTTTATCCCGTTTTTAGTATTTGTTGTTATGTTGTGCAGACGGACAGACTGACAGCGGAGTCTCAGTAATAAGGTCCCGTTGTTACCCATTGGACACGGACGGAACCCTAAAAAGAAGTCTTAGTTAAAAATGTCTGTCATATCAGTTATGGACGGAACTTATAACCTTTCTGAGGTGGTAGGCACTTAACTCTGATATAAACATTATAACCTACGTGGGTATATTAAGGTTTTATGAGCAGTTATAAAAGATGTAGCACTTTTATCTTAGAAGAATACAAATGATATATAATATCTTGACGTCCTTTGTGGCCCGTCCTGCAAATGCCCGACTGCAATGCAGTTGCCGGTTCGATTCCCGCCGTGTGCATGTATTAATGCTTAAAAATTAATATTTGTTTCTGGTCTGGGTGTCTATCTATGTACCTATGTATTTATAAAAGTATTATATTTAAGTAATAAAATTAAAAAAAATAAAATAAGTATTATATTCATTGTCTAGTCACCGTAACACAAGCTTAGTAGCTTACCACGGAGCTAGATGGCGTTTTGTTTTGTCCACAAAATGCTTCAAAATATTTTATTCTTGTCTGTCTGTCCATGTCAGTGCATATATTTACAAAAGAAAAATAAATACTTATAAGTTATTATAATCCGTTGTCTAGTCAGTCACCGTAACACAAGCTTATTAACTCATCATGAATTTATTTATTTAATTCCTTTAAGAGGTTTGGTAGGGCGACGAGAAAAATCCATGTTCGGCACTGGTTTTCATACAATATTTTTATATTTGTATTTATTATTTATTGCTTCAGTGTTAAACATATTACACGATATTTGTAGGTGCTAAAAACGAAGTGATTATATTATCTTTGGGTGCTGATGATTTATTAAAATAAAACTGCAGCACCACAAGTTGCCAACACGTTACCGCCAGAACTCAATAACCTTCAATAATAACTGACAGGAGATGACGTAACGTAATGGCTTGCCAAGGTCATACGAGGGTAGCCCGTAGGGTAAAGACATCCTGTTCGCTACAGCCTATATTGTTATAGTAATACTTTAGGCCTTTCGTCCACCTACGTTGGTAACTAATGTTTTGTTACCAGTTACAGGAGAAGAAATTTTTTTTGCTCTTTGATAATTAGTTGTGAGAAAATAATTATTTTTTCACTAGCTGCGCCTCACGTTTTCAGCCGCGTATGTCCCGATCCTGCGGGTTTAAAAAGTAGTCTATATAATAACCTAGATCTCAATCGATCTGCACATTTCATCGCGTGAATTACCATTAGAGTATTAGTAGGTTTTTTGTAGCTTTTTGTATGTTACGAAGTGGAAGAATATGTTCTTAAATCCTCTGTGTTAGTAATTGGCCAACAAACTGCAGTTTGCAAGCAACTCCACTCTCCAATACCAAGTTCGTAGCAGTGCGAAGTCATAACAGTTTCATAACAACAAACTAAATCGTTGTTCTTCTTAAAAGGGTTTACGGTTGCGTATCTAGCCCGAAAACATTTCTTTTAACAGCGCAGCGCAGTCACTAGCACAAAGCCGGCAACTACTATTAGCTATACAAAGCACCGAGTCTTATTAAATCACGCCGCAAGACCGCAATATTGTGCAGGAAACATTTTTCCTCTAAGTGATTTACTCTGTACCACATTTATTTTTACTTAGAAGAACATTGCGACGAGATTGAGAGTTGATAGTTGACGAACTTCGAAGCCCTTATCTTCGTAATATTTTCTGATGGAACTTCCTCTGGTCGAGATACCGGAATGTACGGAAATTACAAGACAGATAACGTAAACGTTGTAATAAATATAATTTGAATTGCTATTAGCTGTCTTCTGTAACTTTAGTTAAACGTAATAAATAAACGTTATATAGGTAGGTACCTAGGTATACCTACTCGTAGATTTTCCAGGTATTTTCTGGAGGTATGTATGTATTTTAATGTGCAGTGGCCCGCTAAGTTTGAGTGGTGTTTTAGTTTATAGACCGAGATCCCAGAAGTGGCAGACCTCACGTATTTTCTGACGAACGAAATGTGGTCGATTGAGTAGTGTTAGTTTGTACTAAGAACGCATGCCTACTTGCTAGCCTGCTGCGACGGCCAATTCTGAGATATCAGGTCATCAAGATACACAAAAAAATTACTTACCTCACGTTAATTCTCCGAGCTGATTTTGACGTATATTTTGTACCTAAAAATAAGTCGCCAATACTCACATCCACTTTCCGTCGGCCGTATTGCTTTGCAGTCGCTTTAAAGCTCCCAAAATAATTACTCGACTTTACGTAAATTCTGATGCTCCATTTTTATATACATATGTCCACCAGGCAACTATTTAACTAATTTTTTTGTGTATCTTGATGACCTGATATCTCAGAATTGGCCGTCGCAGCAGGTTAGCAAGTAGGCATGCGTTCTTAGTACATACTAACACTACTCAATCGGCCACATTTCGTTCGTCAGAAAATACGTGAGGTCTGCCACTTCTGGGATCTCGGTCTATTAGTTTATGTGGCGTTTTTCAATGTAAGTTGTAACGTAAATTGTTTGAACAATGGATAAACAATTTCAATCTCCAGCCTTTCAGTTACCTCCTTGCTTTAATACTTTACATAAGATAATCAGGAGTTTCCACCTGATCTGGACAGCCAGGCAGACAGAGTTAATTTCGCGCTTATATTGTTAGTAAGTGTATATTATAGCTTAATTTGGTCTATTATTTTACTCAGGCTCGATATGCGAAGGACTGTTAGTCATTGCTTATTCTGTTTTGGTCGAATGAAGCCTTAATCGTTTGGTTCATTACGTAAGTATTTGCCAATATTTATGAGGAGACAAGTAAAGTGTGTGCTTCAGAACAACGGCAGTCTGTAGCAACTTCCGTAGCATTGACCTACTTACAAAGAGGGGGAGAGAGGGGGGGGACTTTACATCTCCCGTACATAGAAGTTTAGTGCCTTCTATAAGTACAATGCAGATTTCAAGTCATTGTACTCGGGGATATTAAATTCTTAAGTCTGTGGTTATTCGTGCTTGACGTCTTGCTTGTCGCAAGACGTCAAGCACGAATAACGACGCTTGTCTTCTTTTTAATATACTCTTGAGTAGATAGGAAACATCCGCTCCTTTTGTGTAAAATATGCGATTATTGGCTGCGTATAGAAATATTTCAGATATTGGTAGAATATTAAAAGCAGGGCAACAGAATAGGTATTTTGGTCTACTATTTGTTAGAGCTGAAAAGCAATGGATATTAAGCTTTTTTTTACGGACTATGTCTTAGTATCTAAGCAATGCTTAGTATAACCCAATAATGTCCCGGGTACTAAACCCAATTTAAAATGTTGGTTACGCTGTGTGAAACATCTAAAAATTTGAAGGGAACGCCAATTAAATGTTATTATACGATTTTAAATTTACATACCGCGATGTGATAGTATTAGATCGGGTAGGTACTGGGTAACTATAGGAATTGTGGCGAAAAACAGCAAAAACATTTTCACCTCACAACCTCGGAAAGGATCGTTTTGCACGCTGATTTTTGCGTGCAAAATCGCATTTTGCGCCCTAGCGTGGAAAGAGATTTTAAAATTCGAATTTGTCTTCTCGATACTTTTATATAGAGCAAGTCCTTTGAAAATGCTCTAATCGGAACCTTATTTCTTTTTTTTTTTGTTCATGGCATCGAACCACGAAGTATTGTTGCACATTGCCAATGTAGTATTTATTGTTTATTATCATTAGTATCAAGCAGGGTTTTTTCATGAATTATTCAATTTAGAGACTGTTTGCTTATTTTTATTATTTACAGTACAATAAGCGGTATATAATGCCGAATTGAGTTTTCTACCGAAAAAATGCACCTAGCGTTCTCCTCGCTATAGTGAGGTGAAAAATTGTGTGTTTCACTCGGCAGCAAAGTTTTTTGCATCTCGTACCTTTGAAACCTTTGCGACGCTCAGCATTCTATATTTGAACCACTCGCTTGTAGAATGCTTTGCTAGCTTAGGTTTCAATACAAGTACTCGCTGCAAAAAACAACTTTGCAGCCTTGCATAACAAATAACTATTTTCACTTCACAACCTCGGAAACAATCGTTTTGCACGCAGATTTCTGCGTGCAAAATCGCATTTTGCGCGCTAGCGTGTAAAGTGTTTTTAAAATTCGAATCAGTCCGCAAGTCCGTTAAAAATGCGGAAACCGGAACCGCATTTCTTTTTTTTTGTTCATGGCATCGAACCACGAAGTGTTGTTGCACATTGCCAATGTCGTATTTATTGTTTATTATCATTAGTATCAAGCAGGTTTTTTTCATGAATTATTCAATTTAAGAGATTGTTTGCTTATTTTTATTAATTGTGTTTTCTACCTAATGCTTCGCTAGCTCAGGTTTCAATACAAGTACTCGCTGCAAAAATCAACTTTGCAGCCTTGCATAACAAATAACTATTGTAAATAACACCTATAAATTTAGTTGTGTTCGATCTTATATCTATTATAGATTTAAAAATCAGCCCTAAATGACAAAAGCACATAAGATTTTTCACTAATTGCGTAGAAATACCAGTGTTAAATGTCAACATAACATTGTTAATTTGTAAACAAAACATTTCGCTTTAGAAATCTTGTAACAATATCTCTTTAGGGAATATAATCTGAATATTAAGTTTGTGTATAATGTTGCTATAATAAATGATCTGGTTTACCCAACATTCAAGATCAAAGTTCGTTATAATACCGTCTGAAATCAAGAAAACGTTCTCGCAGTTTGTTGGAGTTTGAATTTAATTTAGTATCCCATCAAACAAACTTGCCTTCATGTTTAAGCCGCTAGTAATTAAATCTTAACGTGGTGATGTCAAGGAAACTTCGCACGCAAAATAAAGTCGTAAAGGTTGAGGTGGCAATGTCAAAGGTACCTTCAATACCTGTTCGACATAATTAATAATGTAATTTTCGTCGTCGGTCGTCGTATCCTGAAAACCCTTTACAATCGCTAATCTGTGGTCGAGGTTAATATTAAAATTAAGTTAATATTTGTTGTAAGCTGGGTCCCGCGGTAATATCGTCGGGATTTAGCCTATGTCTTAATCCAGATCTCCAACTATCTGCATACCGAGTTTAATCGCAATCGGTTAAGGAGTTATTGCGTGGAAGAGTAACAAAAATACTCGTTTACTTACTTACATTGTTTTTGAAATTAAAGACATTTTTCGGTTTGAATCGCGTGGTTTTTATTACTTTTAGCATTGTTACAACGCTCAACGTTTCGAGACCTTTCCAGGTTTCTTCTTCAGGATCGACAGAAGAAGTCTAGAGAGAGAGAGAGTCGTGGAGTCTATCCTGAAGAAGAGACCTGGAAAGGTCTCGAAACGTTAAGCGTTGTAACAATGCTAAAAGTAATAAAAACCACGCGATTCAAACCGAAAAATGTTTTTAATTTCAATACAACATCGCGAAAACAGAAGAAGAATCTACATTGTTTTTTTTACATAGAGCTTTATAGCAATCGGTTCAGCAGTTTTTGCGTGGAGGAGTAAAACAAAAAACTTCACATTGATAATACATGTTAGTTGGAATTTGACTGTAATAAATGAATCGTTGCAAAAGAACACTTCATTCTTCAAATTTAATTAAGGCCGTGTAATTTAAATAAGTTGAAAGCATTAAAAGTAATTCAGTTCAATTTTACGAGTCAAGAGAATCAAATGGAATTACATCGAAAGCAGGAAGAATACTGATCTCAGAAACATGCCTATCACAAGCTCGAGTAGGTAAGCGATAAGCCTTCAAAATTGACTTTACATTCGTACAATGTATCTACACCGTATCACTTCACATCACACTATACATATCTATATAATATTCTACATCTCAAAGTTTGTTTGTTTATTTGTACCATCTTCACGGTCAAACCCCTAGACCGATTTTAATGAGAATTTGCATAGGGATAGTTTAAGTAGAGTTGAAGAGTAACATACTTTTGATCTCGATATTCCCGCGGGATCAAGATTTACGCGCGTGAAACCGCGGGGCATAGCTAGTTTTCTATATATGTACCTACCGAACAGAGTGTTTTTTGTCAGACAGCATGGGTAAATTTTCTAAAAATTATTATATCGTTTTCGATAAAAATCTAACAATCCTGAGGCGATATTGAGACGATTTATTTATAGAATAGTAGGGAGAGATAATAGAATGGATGTAGCTACAAGAAAACAACCTTTCCTTTTGCATATTTTTTCACATCGTAGATCATATCATCACTTACTATCAGGTGAGATAGTGGTTTTTTACACGCTAGAGTGTTTTTTGTCAGACAGCATGGGTAAATTTTCTAAAAATTATTATATCGTTTTCGATAAAAATCTAACAATCCTGAGGCGATATTGAGACGATTTATTTATAGAATAGTAGGGAGAGATAATAGAATGGATGTAGCTACAAGAAAACAACCTTTCCTTTTGCATATTTTTTACATCTTAGATCATATCATCACTTACTATCAGGTGAGATAGTGGTTTTTTACACGCTAGAGTGTTTTTTGTCAGACAGCATGGGTAAATTTTCTAAAAATTATTATATCGTTTTCGATAAAAATCTAACAATCCTGAGGCGATATTGAGACGATTTATTTATAGAATAGTAGGGAGAGATAATAGAATGGATGTAGCTACAAGAAAACAACCTTTCCTTTTGCATATTTTTTACATCTTAGATCATATCATCACTTACTATCAGGTGAGATAGTGGTTTTTTAAACGCTCATCTATCGCAAATTGCAAAAAATACTATTCCCATTCCCCATACATTTCGTAATCAAGAAAAAGCATTGTCCTGCCGGCGTTGGACGTGCCCTTATTGATTGCCTAAATATAAACCCCGTTTTATAGTATGCTGTATATGTTTATGTCTATTAAGGTCAAATATAATTTATTTTATACTCTACTATAACTATGTAAGAGGCAGTGTACGAAAACTTAATTAAGTAGGTACATACACTGATTGCTGCCAGATTGCACCATGTGAAATACGTAGGTAATTGCACACAACAATATAGGCATAACGTTTAATGTAGGTACGATATGTTTATAATTTATATTTCGTTTTTATTACCTATTAAGATAATTTAACAATAAAGTATCTCACCACAAAATCATATTATTATATTTACTTAAGAGCCCTATAGCCGCTAAACTCAAAATCCCTGTCGGGCTTATCGAAAATTGGTGATTATTTCATGACGGAGTGTCGTAGAACTTTATTTTGTGTATGGATAGTAAGTGACATTGTTTATTACATTTTGGTGTAGTTTTAAGACAAAAACCTCCTATTGGTGCAAAGCCTATCCAAATTTTAGACAAAAAAATGTCTGTTTTAGCTAAAATATCGATTGCTTCAATACGTTTCGACATATTTGTCTGGAAACTGCACTAAAATGTCGGAAACAATGTCGATTACAATCTATACACAAAAAAAAGTTTAACTACATTCCGTCATGAAATAATCAAGAATTTTCGATGAACCCGACATGGATTTTGAGTTTAGCGGCTATAGGACTCTTTATAGTTGGTCGGCTAGCAGTGCTCTAAGTTTTAATATTGTACACGGTAGTCTGTTTCGTCTCCGAAAATCGTTTGTCCGAATATCAAAACGGTTGTATCAAAATGGAGGTATCCATAACCATTAAAGTCATACATAAATGATAATAAATTGATTGATACTGACGTTACTGTATCGTTTTTAATAATCAATGAAGAGTGAAAGTTTTAAAGATCTACCTACATTCACTTAATCTTGTCATATTAACGCGTGATTTACTGAAACTACGAGCACGCACGCAGAAAACTAACAGAGCACCCCGACTAGGATAGGTTAGGTTAATGTTAGAACATGATTACGCACACTTTGGCGACCGCTGCCGCGGCACGCTCGCTTCGCTCGCTCGCCAAAGCGCCTAATATTATAAATAAATAAGGTGAGATGTATAAAAAATAAAAATCTTTATGCCATAGGGTGAGATGCCAATAAATGTTATATTATGAATTGTAATATTTATAGCAAAAGTTGTTAGGACCTTTTATATTTATAGAATTTGTACTTTCGGACTTACAACGGTTATAGAAAAGAATTTTATGTCTTTTAAATATTATAGATTGTGATATTTATGACAACAAATTTTAGGATAAATAATATTTAGGGATTTCGATTTTAGGGCAAGTGATATTATGAGACATTTAGTTAGGGCTAATTATTATTCGGGCAAGTGATGATTAGGTCACAAAACGTTATGAGATGTAAGATTATGGATATAAATTTTATGAGACAAAATAGAGAACCATTGTATACATATTGTAGAAGAATTCGTGTTAAATATGCTGGGTGACTGCCGTTCTTTAAAAATTGGCTTTGACAAGTTATGCGTCAAAAAAGTTTATAATTTGGCGATAGGGTTGTACGTACTGACCTTAATAATACAAGTAGGGACTGGACTGGAGTTGGTATACAATACAAAATGACGTTATATGTATATTTGTGCCCATTTGAAGTTCCGGTCGTTCTTCACTCAAAAACGGTACCTTATTTATTTGGCCCATCTCCTCCTCAAGACACCAGCTCCCAGGGGCTTTTTTTTCACTTTAATAATGATTCAAATGCGTGTAGTGGCCGCAGTTAAAGTTTATATCATAATTATGCTACGTTACGTTGGCCACGGACACCCTCATTGCCATTTGTAGAAACATGTTTGAACGGGCAAGGTGCAATATTGTGGCCATGTGGCCATCGTCACTACACCGTTAAGTTTCAAGTTTGACACCAACTTGCATAATTAGTCGAGCGAGTTTAATTTAGTTAACTCTACACTTAAAACTAAGTTATAAAGTTGTGTCAGTTCAAACGCGATTAATTTGCGACTCACTGGCCTTAACTCAGGTTCTTGAAGTTTTGATCTGTGGGTGTTTCCCATTGGCCAGACTCATGGTTAGATTAATCTGACCACCGGGACTTAATTAACGAGATTTTCTTTTTGTTGGTTAGTTTAGCTACAACACCGTCGAATGTCATGGTGTAAAATGATTATCTACCGAGTTTTAAATATTCGTTAACATTCTTACTCACTTTTAAAAAATACGATCGAAACAGAAACAAAAGACGATCGAATTAGAAACCATAGAAGATCGAACATTTCACGTAGCTCAAAAAGGACTGGATTGATGATTATTTTTGCGAAAACCGCGAGCACATATGAAAGTTACAATAACGCGAACCTCAGCTGACAGAGCGGCGGATGGCAAGGTGATCCACAAGACATGGGTTCAAACCCTAGGGGAGTTTTAAAATCCTAATTGACTGATCTTGAGGTCCTACCATAAAACAGAACAGAAGACGATCGGAACAAAAACAAAAGACGATCCAAAACCAAACAAAAGACGACCGAAACATTAAACGAAACGAAAGTTTGTTGAAATAAAAACAAAAAACGATCGCGGAACATTGAACATATGGAACTCCGAAAAATCATATTTTCAATTGTACAAGATTATATTTGGTCCGTGTTATCCGTAAGGCATAAGTATTCAGTCCAAATTCCAATATGACAAATATTAGGCGAGACAACGGCAAGGCGTTCCCTGTATATTTCATCTACTCATTGAAATTCAAAGGACATATTCGCAAAACATATCTTTCGACTAAAGGTCTTATTGGAAACTCTAATCCGAAGCAACTCGTTTGTATTCTGTGGTTTATATTTTACTAGCGGATTACCGCGGTTTCACCCGCGTAAGTCTCGATCCCGTGGGAATACCAAAAGTAGGCAATATTACTTCTTGATGATGCAGCTTTCTAATGAAGAAAGCATTTTAGGAATCGGTCTAGTAGTTTCGGAATCTTTTCGTTACAAACAAACAAATCATGTCTCTTTCTAATATTTTGATTCTGATTTTCCCATAGGATCAGGACTTACGCGGGTGAAACCGCTGGATGCAGCTAATATTATATATTATTTGCAAAGAGAGACAACCAGACTAGAAACGAATATTTATCTTTAATGTTAAATAGTTGTTTCTAACGGGAATCGAACCCCAACCTTCTGCATTGCAGTCGGGTAATCGCCCTACAATGATAGGGTAACCCTATTCCAAGCCTACTTAGTTAAGCTACCGCCTGTGTCTACGGAACCAGAACTTGGCAAACGGTTTTCAGTAGCAAGATTTGCAGCTACGCTACGATGCCCGTAGAGCTAGCTACGAATTTCGTAGCTATTGTCTACGGACTAGTTTAGTGCTGACAAAATATAAACATCTGGCTTTCTCCACTACATAATAAACTGAAATAAACGGCCTCTATGGCGCATAGGGAGAATACTCGTCTGCAGCACAGAAGGTTGTGGGTTCGATTCCCGCCGGGGACAAGTTAAAAATTGTTTCTGATCTGTATGTCCCTCTATGTATAACTTTTTCTTTCATCTTATGAGATGAAAGAAAAACAAATATATCATATTCGTTGTCTAGTCACCATAATAAAAGCTAAGTAGCTCATTATGGCGTTCACAGATTTTATTAAAAATCACTTTTTAAAAACGATGGATGAGGTTTTGAACACTATCTCACCTGATAAAAAGTGATGATTTGGTCTAAAATGTAGCACGCTCGGAAGATCGCACGCTAGAAGAACGAAAACGGTAGTGAAACAAGATCCGACCCGATTGCTTAGCGGCTGCACCGGTCTACGTATCGGAACAAGGGCGACTCCGCTTGGCGCTAAAACTTAGACCGGTGGGTGGTAACTAACTTAAGTAATTTTAAAGTCCATTAGTTTGCTTTCGATCTTTATTAACTAAACTAAGCCTAGAGCTCAGAACGTGATGGGTTTTTAAAAGGACCTTAGTTTTCAATTAGTAAAACTTTCTCTAAATTGCTTTTATTTCACTGGTTATATCTACTCGTATACTATACTATAGACGTGCGAAGCCGTTTTCGAAAATAAAACTGTTCATTTTCTTCCAATCACGTCGAAATTCCATAACCCGCATAATATTATGTCTTACAAAACATAAAAAAATATAAGATTTTCTTCTGTTCGTGATGTTGGATAGAAATTGAACTAAATTTTCGGTTTTAAACTCGTGCCTTGCTATTATAATTTAAACCATGATTTAAGCATAGTAAATCATGGTTTAAACCAGGTCTGGCACTTAAAACTCATTTTATAATAGCGCTAGTGGTGTTTATTACTTTTAGCATTGTTTCAACGCTCAACGTTTAAAGACCTTTACAGGTCTCTTCTTCAGAATTGGCTCAGATGTGATTTGTCATTCTATTGTATTTAAAAGTGCCAGAGAAAATATAGTCAAAACAGAAATATTATAAGAGGAACAATACTTCTGCAAAAACACAATGCATCGACCGACGCAGGCAGACTAATTGGTCAAGTCAGTGCTCCCGGATTGAGTAAAGATACGTTGTTGGTTCGAATCCCACTCTCCGTCGATCATGCGTTGTGTTTTTGCAGAAGTATTGTGCCTTTAAAAATATTTCAAAGATAGCCGAGTGCAGGCTTAAGCACTTAAAAATAAAATATAATACAGTCAAAACGTTCCCGTGTATGCAGACTTTAGATTGCAAAGACTATAATGTTATTATTAAAGTTGTTTGGCTAGACGTCTAGTACAACAACGCCCTTTCGGCTTGAATCACACCGTCCGCGTCCTCGAAATACGCTGTATACATAAAGAAACAATGTAAAATGAAAATCGCAAACTCACCCAAAGAACCTTTATAGTTCTGAATGTTGAATTTCTAAAATGTAGGGTCCGAGAGAGGCTCTTGATTTGACAAAAACGAGCGGAGAACCCTCGAGATACGCCCTTCCAGATTGCGTTCACTTTATTGACCTCTTACTGTGTTTTTGTCGACTAAGCATCCTGTTCTAATCTACGACCATCACGCTTAATAAATATGCTTACCGAAGATTAAATTATTCTAATAAGCCTTTCATTTTTTGTATTATGGCAATATACATTAGTAATGAGATTTTTATTAGGAAAGATATTTATAAACCTTTACGACATAGGTAACGGTTTGTAAATAACTTATCCTTGTTATAAGCAAATAAATTACTTGATTTTTATTTGATTTATCAAACCAAATATAAGTTAAGTTTAGTTTGAATAAATTTTCAGTTATCAAATTAAAACTTGGTAAATTTTCAGTTCTAAAATCGACGGCCTCTATGACGCGTCAGGCGAAGGGCCGAATGCAATACAGAAGGTTGCGGGTTCGATTCTCGCCGGGTTCAAGTAGGTATTATTGAATGCTTAAAAAAAAAATTAAAAAAAAAAATTGTTTGTGGTCTGGGTGTTTTCTATGTAATCAAAAGCATATATTTACAAAAAAAACGTATAATGTGTAGTATATCCGTTCTCTAGTACCCAAAGTACAAGCCTAGTGCTTAGTTTGAATCCGATATGAAATCCGATTTCAATTATTCGTTTTACAAATTATTATTTAATGAAGAACTGATTACGATCATCGAAGTGATGGACTGAATAGGTAAACTAAGGTAATAACACTCTTATAAAACAATACAATACTTATTTTGAACTCAGCCCTCTCAGTAGGTTTCAATTCTTACAAAAACAGAAGCTGCTTTACTCAGTTAATACATGGATAATACCTACTTTGTTTTTGTTGTTACCGCGAATAGGCGTTTTTATAGACTGTGGAGTTATTTTAACTGTAGTCAGGGAAAGACTAAAATATAAAACATGGATGGATATAAAATAAGTAGTTTTAGGTGTGTTTTTACCCGACTGCTGAAGGAGGGTTATGTTTTATTTGAAGCAAGAGCATTGATATATTTTTGTCACAGCAAAAATGAAATTTCGAATTTTTGTCGCCGTTGTGGTAGAACAAGGCGTTTTATGGATACATAATAATATCTTTGGCTGTAATAGTAGGTAAGCAATAAAAATCCACTGTCGTCGTTGACAATCTTCTACGTGAGCTTGCTACATCTCAGACCCCGTTTACCATTTGATTAGTACCACAATGGTCACAACGCTTATCTATAGGTATACATAAAATTCAAAGTCCTGACTGATCTATATATCAACGCAGAGCCCAAACCGCTGGTCCTAGAGACATGAAATTGGAGAGTGTGTTCTTTGTGATGTGTAAGCATCCACTAAGAAAGAAATTTTGGAAAATCCCGCGTGCTCGTGACTTACGCGGGTGAAACCGCGGGACGCAGCTAGTAAAACATATTAGATTAAAGGCACTTATTAACATAGAGACCTACAATTAATTACTTATTATAATTAATAAAATATTTAGGTACATACCTAAATATTTTCATTCGCAACCACCAAAATGAAAATAAGTACCTACCTAGCGAAAATGTTGACGGCGATAATATTACTGAATATTAAAGATAAAAAGATAAAGAGCCTTTTATTTCTTGCAAGTACATAGTAATTATACAGAGTTTGATATAATTTATTTAATATAATTTTTAGTTCATGCTTCTTTGTTTTTTCAAATTTTTATACTTATGCAGGAACCCCTCCTCTTGTGAAGGTGAAGGCCTCCTCTAAAGAAGTCCATTTGTCTCTATCTTGGGCTATTTGTGTCCAGCAGGGGCCAGCTATTTTGATTATTTCGTCTGCCCATCGCGTGTGCGGTCTGCCCCTGAGACGTTTGCCGTTTAGGCCCTTCCATTTAGTTACCCTGCTAGTCCATCTGTCGTCCTTTAGCCTTGCTACGTGCCCTGCCCACGTCCATTTTAGTTTTTTTGCGTAGCTTAGAGCATCTTTGGCTTTGGTGGTTTTTCTGATTTTTGTATGGCGAATTTTCTGAATTTTTCTTATATTTAGCATGCTCCGTTCCATTCCGCGCTGGCAGGAAGTGATTTTGTTTTTTATTTTTGAAGTATACTTCCAAGTTTGGCATGCATAGGTCAGGCATGGTAAGAGGCATGACACCATAACTTTTGTTTTGATATTTATGGGCATGTTGCTTTTAAATATTTCGCGTAAGGACCAGTACTTGTTCCAGGTATTTTGTACTCTTCGTTCTACTTCTAGTTCGTTATGTTCTCTGTCGAAGCCAATTTGTTTTCCAAGATAGATATATTTTTCTGTATACTTTAATGCTGCATTATCTATTGATATTCTTTTCTTTATGCTGTTTGTCGTGACCACTGTTTTGGAAAGATTCATTTCCAGTCCTACCTGTTTGCTGGCTGCATTTAATGAGTCAATCATTGTTTGAAGTTGTTTACTAGATTCTGAAAAAAGTACTAAGTCATCTGCGAAGCGTAGGTGGCTTAAATATTTGCCGTTAATGTTTAGCCCTGTTTTATCCCAATTTAATCTTTTTATTATTGACTCTAGAATGGAAATAAACAATTTTGGGGACAGCGGGTCTCCTTGTTTCACCCCTCTTTTGACGGGAAACGTAGGGCCAGTCGATTCTAGTTTCAATTTAGAAGTGCTACCTTTGTAAATATTTTTGATTATTTCTATGTACTCTTGTTCAACTTCCTGATCCTGTAGGGCTGTCCATATACTTGAATGTGACACGGTATCGAAAGCTTTTTTATAATCGATATATGCGATGTAGAGCGCTCTTTGCTTTTCCTGGTACTTTTCCATTATTTGTTCTAGCGTGTGTATATGATCGATTGTCGAGAAGCTCTTTCGAAAGCCCGCTTGTTCTATTGGTTGTTTATCTTCTAATGTAATACTTATTCTTTTGTTTATCAAGGAAGAAAACAGTTTGTAGATACACGAGAGTAAGCTAATAGGCCTGTAGTTCGTGATGTCCTTTGGGTCGCCTTTTTTGTAAATTAAAATTATTTCCGACTCTGTCCACTGCGATGGTATTTCTGCAGTTTCTAAAACAAGGTTAAATAAGTAGTTAGTAAAGCGCAGGCGACCTTTATAGCTTCATTTGTAATGCAGTCTGGTCCCGGACTCTTGTCTATTTTTAACCTTTTTATTTCTTGTTTTACTTCAATTTCTGATATTGGTGTTATATTGCCGGACTTGTTTAAGTTTATAGGCTTTTCACAGTTGTAGGTATGGTTATTTTGCTCTACTTCTTGGGCATTGTATAGACCTTTATAGAAATCAGTTGCTACCTCTATAATTTCTTTGCGATTATTTACGGTTCTGTTTTTACAATTTAAACCATCTATCCAGTTTTTATTTGTTCTTAGCTCTTTAAGAGCTTTTTTTGTGCTTCCTGTTTGTTTCAAATGTTTTTCTATTACCTTCGATCTGTAAGTTTTGTAGTCATGTTTTATGTATTTACTTGTTAGTTTGTATAATGCTGATAATTCATTTTTTGTTGCTCGGGTTTTGGTCTTTTCATGTTGTAGCTCTTGTCTTCTCTTGATTAGTGCCAGTGTACGCTCTTGTAAAGCTTTATGAGTTTTTGATATTTCGTTAGGTGTACGAGCGTCTTGTAAGCTCTGAGATATAGCCTTTATTAATCTGTTGTAATAAGCCTGTGCTGGTATTTTTTCTTTACAGATGTTTATATCGTGTAGGTGACATGAAATGTTTTGTTTATAATTTATTATTTCTTGTTCAGTTTTCAGTAGTGAATATCGGTTGTTTCTATATCCTATGCGCTTTTTCTTTTGTTTTGTGATGGTCATGGTAGCTCTGATTGGTCTATGATCCGACCGGAAATTAAGATTTAGAACTTCTATGTTTTCGAAGAGGTTAGGTTGATTTGACATTATGTAATCTATTTCATTTTTGTGTTTACCATTCGGTGATCGCCAGGTCCATCTTTGGTTAGGTTTTTTATGGAAGAAGGTATTTAAAATTGCAAGTTTATGTTCGAGGGCGAAATCAATTAGCCTTTGGCCTCTCGGACTCCTCTCGCCATAACCGTTTCGTTTCATAATTAAGCCTTCGTCTTTTTTTGGTTGCCCTATTTGTGCATTTAAGTCTCCCATAATTACATAATTCTTGTAAGCTTGGTCTATGGCCTTGTTGACATTCGAGTAGAAGGTGTTAATCTCCTCTTCGTTGCTCCCTGATTCAGTGGGTGCGTATATTTGTATAAGAGACATTTCTAGTCCTTGAATCTTTAAGTTTAATAATGCTACTCTCTCATTAATGCCTGTGAAGCTTTCAATCCATTCCTTGCGAGTTTTGTTTATTATGAAACCAACTCCATATTGACCAGGTGTGTGACCCGTGTAGCATAGTATGAAATTTTTATGCTCTTCTATTTGAGTGTCCTTTCGCCTTACCTCGCACAAACCAATTATGTCATATTTGATTCCTTTAATTGCTTCGCTTAGTTCGATTAGGTGTTCGTGTTTGGACAGAGTTCTGACGTTGTAAGTTAGTATGTAGAGAAGTTCTTTTTTTGTGTGCGTAGAGTTGATTATTTCCTGTGTTTTTGACACTTCTTGTATTTTTGAGAAAGTATGGATTTTTTTCTTTAGAGGGTTTTGGTCTTGATCTTCCACGGTGACCAACCGGCTTGGAAGATGTTTTTTGTTGCTTTGTTGAAATTGTTTGAATGTTACATCTGTGTACATTGGTTGCTATAATTGTTTGTTTTCGTTGTTTTGGTTAGGCGATGTGATGTTTACATTTTTCTTTACTAAGTAGTTCAGAATGCCCGGTTTTAGAACTCCTTCCGAAATACTGTTTGATCTGTGTATAGATGGTTTCGGTTGGTGGGTTTTGTTCTTTTTGATGGTTTGCGTGGTGCTAGCACCTAGACCTTGAGAGTTAGGTTCAGACTCAGGTGAGGCTGGCAGTGTTCTCTTATTGTTTGATTTTAATATAACCAGTTTATCATATTTTATCGTGACCTTATTTCCTTTCTCGCGCTCTCTATTTGCTTCTTCTTGTAGTTCTTTCCTTTTTTCTAGTATGTATTTGGGGTAATCTTCGTTCAAATAGTAATGGGTGTCTTTCAATAATCTTTTTTGTTTGAGAATGCTAATCTTTATGCCGAGCGTCGAAAAGGTCACAATCACTGGTCGCGGCTTTTCTCCTTTTTTCCCCACTCTTTTTACCTCTTGTATATCTCTATAGTCTAAATTTATTGACAGTTTTTCACCTATGAATGTGATTATATTATTTTCTAAGCTGCTGTACGATGATTCGCTCTCTTCAATACCAAAAAAAATTATGTTCCTTTGTCTTGCTTGTTTTTCCGAATATTACATGATATTACTGAATATTACAATGTAGTAATATATAAGCTATTTACCAACAGTAACCACAACAGCGGCTGTAATTACAAACATTGGTTTATTGTCGGCGAGCGGCGAAAATATAAGGTATTGTTTCCTGTTAGGAAAATCCGGGAAATGAAAAATGAGCGGTGGTTTAGAGGTACATACCGGACCGCCCGGCGCGGCGTCCCTTGCGGTCTATCATTGAGCCACTCAGCGCTAGCCGTGGCGTTTTTAGCATTTTACTCGTTATTTAACACTGGCTAGGTCCCGCGGTTTCACTCGCGTAAGTCCAGATCCCGTGAGAATTTCTAAAAACAGTTTTTTATCGGATGTTCACATATAAAGGACCTATTAAGTCTCTGGTATAATTGGCGGCATCCATCTTGATTTCATATGATCTCTTGTCGCGTGATACAACCTACATATTCGGATAGAGGAGATCTGAATAAAGATAAATTATAAAATCACATGATGTCCTAAAGTGACACGTTTCGGAGATATGGGCCAATGAAGTTTTAAGTTATATAAGTTATTTAAATCACTATGTTCCTGTTTTTGTCTGTTTGTTCGCCTTGTAAAATATTTCTAGAAGAACGCCTTAAACAATAAACCTAATAAAAAGTTCATGATTTGTTTGTCGATTATGAAAGTTAACAGATAACAGTCGCAGTGAGTAAAGCGGTTTCTAAAAATAATGTAACGACTAACCAGTGAAATTAAAAATAGCAACGATTTCCATGTCTTCCTTCCGTACCCGCCGGCCACCACGGCGCGGGCGCGCGGCGGCCAAGCGGCCTCACTTTACATTGCGAAAAAGGATCCTAATGAACGGAAGTCAAAATTTCGCGGAATGGGACAGAAGTAACATGTGAAAAATGTTGTTGATTTCACTGTTATTTAAGTCTTATTGTGTAATATTTTTATTCAAGTTTATAGTGTAACTGTTTTTTGTCATCATCCGAGCGTGGTTCCCGGTTGCATCTTTCTCGAGAGCCCGGGGTCCGCTTTCCTACTTTTACGTCTCCACTTCGCACTATCTTCGGCATTAACTTAAGTGTAACTGTTTTTTGTCCCAAATGAAATAAAAAATAAAATAAAGTATTGTAAAAAATCGTAACTACCTATTTAGAAAAAATGCTCCTCGCGAGACTTGAACCTGCGTCTTTCTCTTCTCTAGTAGGGAAAGGACTCACTAGACTTCCCCACTGGAGACAAGGAGAATAAAAGTTAATTTATTTATGATTTTTGTCCTTTAACGTGTTCTTTCAAAAACTTACTTTTAACTTAAATAAAACTTCACTTTTTAAATCTTTCGTAGAGCTTATTCATTTCTTCGAAAAAAAATCTGAATCGTTTATATGCATGAAATTTGGTTCATGCTGTGGAGTTACATAATAGGATATTATATCATCATATTGAGCAATAAAATAGCAAACAAATAATAAGAAAGGTCGGTCCGGTTAGGCCTGGTTCCGATTATTAGTAGTCGCATTTTGAGAGCATTTATTTAAAAGCAACAACTTATTATACCTACCTTTATTTTTACCAGTTATATACTTTATAACATTCATAGTGACCGTATTAGGCATCTTTTTTCCTATATTAGTAAAAAGGAGTTAGTAGTTTCCTATAGTAGTTTCCTTTGTCTGATTTTAGTATCTAAAATCAGACAAAGGTCTGCAAAGCTCAGTTACACCCTTGTCGGGGTGTACAAATAACAATAAATATTTTTAAAGCCGAGTTCTCTGTTGGGATTAAGAATGAGATGGCTTGTTTTCAACCCAGACTTCTAATTTGAAAATAAGACGAAAAGGCTTAAGAAGGATTAAGTTTCAGCGATTTTTACTCGAATACCACAGTACCTACCTACTATAGTTCAACTTTAGAGTATTTTCATTTTTACGAGGGTTATGTTTTTCGGGATGGGTGGTATGTATCCAATTTTCGTAGCCTGTGTAGCCTGAACCGTTTTACACTATTATAATGTGACTGTTTTAACGTCAATTATGAACATTTGCATTACGTGTAGATAAAGCAGTAGGTACCCATACTGCTATAACTGCACAAATGCCACAAGTCAAATTAAGAGTCAACTAAATGGCGGTACCAAAAGGCAAAAAAATACTTTTCATTTCTCTCGCATTTCGCGAAAGCGTAGTGTTTTATCCGGGATGTTCGAAACGGAAATCGATTCTCTATATTGAAAATATTAGCATTAACACAGATGAAGTTCCAACAAAACTTTAATATACAGGTAGTAAATGCGATTTTTGAACGCATTCCCAAAACCCTTTTAGTTTAGTATTAGTGAAAAGATTTTATAAAAATGTCAAAATACACGACATACACCTTATACTGTAACTTTACGAAAAGCCCATACCTACTGCACACATGCTCAAAATTATTTATATGTGTACTGTAGGTGTGTGTGAGTTGTATAAGTAAAGTTGCATTGTCAGTGTCTGTCGTGTATTTTGAGCTTTCGTTTAGTTACTCTCACTCGTATTCATAGATTTCGTATACCGTAGAAAAGAATTTACATATTTTTGTAATTTCCGTACATTTCTACGGGGTGCTAAGTTCTGAACGAATTGAATAATCGTGGAAAGAAGCCTCGTTACAACTAAGCTGTTATTTTAGTGATATAAAACCGGCAATTTCCTTTGTATTTTATTTAACTTCGTCTATAAATCGTTGTAATATTGTTCTTTTTCGCTGCGGTATCATGAGCTGTATACGAGATATTAGCTGTTAACCGAACGTGCCGTAAACTGGGTTTTATTGGTGTTTTAGTGTGGCTTAGGACATCTTGGTCTCTATCAAGTTTTCAAGCTGAGGTTAACAAGTAAGATACTGGGTCAAGATTCTTCAGCCTGGTTTGTTTATAAAGTATTTAACTTACACTGCAGGGACTTTAACTGTGCTTTTAGACTGAAAACTGAAAACGAAAAAAAAAACGATTTTAAACTTACATAGGTACCTACCTAGTTGTTTTGACTACAAATATGATTAAATAACGGGGTATTGCGGGTGAAATATTAAGCTCCGTTAAAAACTAATTTAAACATGGTAAATACACGGGGTATTTACCATCTTTAAATTAGTTTTTAACATTTTTTTTTATATATTTGATAATATTTAAAAAAAAACTTGAATTAAGGAATGTTATTATTTAAAAGCGCTTCCGAACCAGGTTCGGATCACCAGTAGGCGTGGGTTTGAATCCCGCCAACTACGTATTTTTGGAATATTTTTTTCAACAACAATGTTTCCTAAATAGGGGTAAACAAACACTACTAGAAATAATACACAAATATGTAGGTAAATTACTAGAACCTGCAACCCTCTGCGATGCAGCCGGGCATTCGCCCGACGGACGTGCCGCAGAGTTCGTAATTCCCAAAATAATAACTATACCCCAAAAAATAATGACATTGCAAAAAAATAATATACATATACGAGTTGGGTAAGATTTCGCCATGACTGGCTTTTTTGTATGGAAAAGAAAATGTAACCAAGATTTTATGTATGGATACCGGTCCCTAATACATAATGTAGCTACCTCCTTAATGTGTTATTCTAATAGAGTGATCGATGGACGGATTTCTTCCAATTTTAAGCATTTCTGAGACATCTATCTAGCGACAAAGTTATAAGTTAGAATACATCTTTTTTATTTTTTAAACGAGTCTAGCGTTTTTAAACGTTTCGTAGCGCTAGACTAGAACTAGCTGCGTCCCTCGGTTTCTCCCGTGTAAGTCGTGATTCCGTGGGAATATAGGGATTACTATTAATCCCAATATTCCCACGGAATCACTAGTAGTAGCCTATATACCTTCTGAATAACATAGCTTTCTATTCGTGAAAGTATTTTTGAAATCGGTCCAGTAGTTTCTATTTTCGATAGATACCTCGAATTTCCAAAAGTTGTTCGCCTAGACGTCTAGAAAAGCCCTTTCGGCTTTTAAACGAGATATAAACCGAAAAATGAATTTAATTTTATTTAACATTGCGAAGACAGAAGAAAATCTGAGTTTTTAATGGGTTTAACTTTGAACGTTTGTCTGTATGTCCGTTGTTAAAACTATCAATTTAGATCGCTGAAATAAAATTAATTAAATTAAAATCGTAAACAGTTATGTCGGCGATACACTACGTTGACAACATCTTGTATGTTCGGAATTCTATTACGATATACTGCAAATTGCTGGATTCCTCGCAGTCGAGAATTTAAAACCACTTTTTCGATTAAAATTCCATTGTTTCTTGATTTCAACCGCTTTACAAACAATTCGAAGGCAATATAGCTATCGGGGGAGAGGATTTTGTTGGAATGGATGTATATGGTATATAGTGTATATAGTGGTTTTGGTTCGGGAAGTAATAAATGCTCAGCTATCGTGATGGATTTCTCGATCTGACGGTTCTCGATGGCCGCAAAATGTTTCCGCGATTGTCCGCTTTCTCTCGAATGCTGACGACCCTTTTTATTCTGTTCTATCTCAAAGAAGCAAGAAGTTAGTCAAAGAATTATCCTGAGGCCATAAACCCTCAAAGGTCTTATAAGTATTAGGGAGTTTTTATCGTCATTTAAATGCAATGACCTTCTCGTCTAGAAATTCTAAAGTCAGCCGTCATCTTGTGCGAAAGTAAGCTGTGGGCGTGAAGTTTCATAAAATACCTAAGACTTTAAAAGAGCCTTTGAAAGACAGAACATCTCTTCTCGAATGTTGGAATACTCCTTCTTATTTGTTTTATTTGGGTCGACGAGGTCAGAATGTTGGGGTTTCGCAAACACTTTGAGAAATAAGCTTCTTATTTACTTACCTATACGTTGGTTGACGTGAAGGTATTCTGTTTAGTTCATTTCTGTGCGGAACATACAAAAACTAAAATAAGATTTAAAGTTAGCGTTTGACTATAGGTATGTCTCACCAATGGTATACTTCGTCTATTAATTGTAGACAATGATTTATCACATCTTCCGGAAAAAAATAAGTCAAATACGAGTACAAAGATACAAAACATAAGATAGTAGTCTGAAATTAAAAAAAAACGAAGTACATAAGTATATAAGTGATTAAGTATAGTAATTTTGGTCCCGAGCGTAACATAGGTACTTAAGAGGATGGTCTCCATTCTCTTTCTCCATACAAACGTAGTTTAAATTTTCCGCCCTGGATAAAGACATTAGAGCAAATATGTTTATGCCATAAAACTTATATCTGTCATGACTAAGCATCTACCTTTTTATTTTTTTCATTTTATTATTTTTATTTTTATTTTAATTAGAAAAAAAAGGTAGATGCATTGTCATGACAGATATAAGTTTTATGGCATAAACATATTTGCTCTAATGTCTTTATCCAGGGAGGAAAATTTAAACTACGTTTGTATGGAGAAAGAGAATGGAGACTATCCTCTTAACTACTTTCTTGCTTCTATACTTACTTACTTATACTTAACATACTTATAACTTACCTATTATACTTAATAACATAGTGATAATATGGTCTAAGAAACAGCAGGCTTACCTTCAAAATACCACTTCACTCATAGCATGATGACTTGACAAAAACTCATCCCTAATATCTTTTATTAGGTAACTGTATAACTCTGGAAAAACTTTGAAATCGCATTGTGTTAACCGCTACTCGCTATGAATCTAAAGATGTTTTTCATGTTTTTTATTTAAGCCTAAGAACGTTAAATCCAAAGGTCGCCGGTCGATCATAATGATGACCCTTTTTATTCCCAGCAAATTCATCGGATTACGAGAAAGACCGCTTCTTTGGCTTACGTTTATCCACTAAAAGATATTTCTTAGAAATATTAAACAGTTGTCAAAAACAAAGAGGTACGCTTGATTGGAATAGTATTGTTGGTATTTTAAGCCCTATACTTACCTAACTATGCACTAAGCATAGTTACATTTTCCCGGGTCTTTATCGCGTATTATTATTTATTTTCTTACCTTGACGTTTCGTCGTATGTCGTGCGTGCCCCTTGGTGTGTCGCGCGCCTTAGACTTGTTTAGGAACTATGACGAGAAAAAATGTGGGTAGTTGACCTACCCGCGGACAATAAAAATGTGGGTAGTTTCACCAACGGTCCACAAGCAGTAGTATAGAGTATAGAAGACGTCGCCTGCCGCTGCTCTAGTCCCCTCGCGACCAAGACCATTGTAACATGGTTGAAACGTCGAGGTAAGAAAAAAAATAATAATACGCGATAAAGACCCGGGAAAATGTAACTATGATAACAAATCGTGTGAATTAAAAAAGTTTATGCCCTAAGCACTTTTTTAATCTATACTAATATTATAAAGCTGAATAGTTTGTTTGTTTGAACGCGCCAATCACAGGAACCGCGGGTCCGATTTGAAAAAATCTTGATATGATAGTCTATTTATTGAGGTAGGCTACCTATATTATATTTAAAAAAAAAAATAGTCGGACGAAGTCGAAGGCACTGCACGTTTAGTAAATAAAATAAAAAAGACAAATCGAATGACAACAACTTTACAAAACAAAGGAAGTTTGTTTTTAAATAAAAAAAAGGGTAGGTACATAAGTATTAAAGCCCAACTGATTTGGTAAACATTCAACAATAACCTTTACAGGGGTAAATGCACTGACCTCCATAATACAAGTACGCTGGACAGGAGATCGCGCACTGAATTTTGTGCCTATTTGATCCGCGTCATGTTGCGCTGTTTTCTATTGAAAGTGATAGTGATCGTCCACGGTCCATCCGTCCACGACGGTCACCATGACTATCAATAGAAAACAGCGTAACATGGCGCAAACCAAATAGGCACAGAGATCTAATGTCATTTTGTATGGTATAGCAATTCCATTGTACTTGTATATATAGAGTTGAGTGGGTAAATGCAATCATATTTTTTTGACAATCGTTACACAATTTTATTGGATACTTGAGAATGAAAGAGACACCTTACCGGAATGTTAAATAAAATAATCCTTAGCATTCTCGATATAACAAAAAGATAAAGGTACATGAACCGATGAAATTCGTATCAAATTGGTAGAGAATTTTCTTTTACCACCACATTTTCATTGCGCTCGAGGCCGCTATTTGAAGCGTGTTTATTTATAAGGAGGCAGCGTGTTTTTATATACCCATTGTTTATTTGCCTGTATTATGTTCTCGGCTTGTAAATTATACCCCGAATTACAAATTTTAACGATATCTATCTATATATATAAAAATGAAACCCGTTCCGTTGTCACGACATCACGCGTGAACGGCTGGACCGATTTCGATAATTCTTTTTTTGTCGTGTTTGCTATTGTCAGGAGAAGGTTCTTATGAAAGAAAAAATGCTAAACCGATTTTGATGAATTTTATTTTTTTATACTAAACGACAGGACAACGTCTGTCGGGTCAGCTAGTTATAAATATTAATGATAGCTTTATATAACTACTAGTTGCGTTCTGCGGTTTCAGTCCCAATCCCGTGGGAATATCGGGATCAAACGTATGTTACTCCTCGATAATGTAGCTTTCTATTCGTGAAAGAATTGTTGAAATCGGTTCAATGGCTTCAGAGATTACCCAGAAAATATATACATACATGTTACCAACGTTACCTCTTTATATTATTAGTATAGATAGTATACTAGATAAGGTTAGCGATAATAGTATGTGATATTTGGTCCAAGAGGGAGCGAGGTTAATAAGAATGAAGACAAAAGAACGGTTCAATTACGAACAAGATACGTTAGACTCGTGCTTTTTGGTGGCTACACCGACCTACGTATCGGAACATACACAATTTAAGTCCGTTTTTTATTCACGCAGGTCTTGTATTATGCAAAGAAACGATAGCTGATTATAGTAAATAAAATATTTGGTTTCTTTTCAGCGAAAGAAAAACAGAGGGACCGGAAAACCATTTGAAAAACATGTTTTGTCGGTAGATGAGTGTTATTATAATAGATCATTCTCGTGTCACGAAATTACAGATGGAAAAAAGATATTTCAATTTCTTATGTTTAGGCCATGGTTTAGGAGAAGATAATATTTGTTTCTATTTGTTCATACCAATAAATAAATATTGCAGTGCACACAATCTAGTCCCAAACTAAGCACTAGGCTTGTACTATGGGTACTAGACAACGGATCTAGTTGATGATTCTCCGAAAGATTTTCCGACGAGCTTAGGCAATAGCAGAGTGCTGGACACCGAGGGGTTTAGTGGGTAAACCTCTGACTGCCCACCATCTCAGGACAAACGGGGCTGCTCTCCCCCGGGAGCGGCCTGATGGTCTTAAAGTGATTCCCCTCGTTATAAAAAAATACATGGCATTGTTAAATGCGAAGTCGTACTAAACGGACTACACTGTATGTGTCTATGTGTACTCATGTGACTTACAATTATTACCAGCTTTTAGCAGTGAATATACGAGCACAATGCCTACATGAGAGAACTCAGTTAATGTAGTTATAAAAGATTATTACCAATGCTAAACCAATTATGCTTAACCAGCTGCGCCCTACTGTTTCACCCGTGTAAGTCCTGATCCCGCGGGAAAATCAGGATCAAAGTAACCTATGTCCCTTCTTAATTCCCAACTATCTCTAAACTAAAAATCATCACAATCGGTTCAGTGGTTTAGACGTAAAAACGTAACAGACAGAGTTACTCTCGCATTTATGATGATAAGTATAGATTTATAAATTTGCTAATCTTCGATAGACCTAGAATATATGCTAAATACTCTCGACGTAGAAAGTAGAAAATGTGGATTGCAAATGAATATGGACAAAACCTTCATCATGACAAATGGCCAAAAAACACCTATTAAAACTGACACACATGCCTTTGACTACGTAGATGAGTATATCTATTTGGGAAGAAATGTCTCATTCACAGATCAAACAAGCCAAGAAGTCCAGAGAAGAATTAAAAAAGCTTGGAACAAATTTTGGTCCTTAAAAGAGATATTTAAGTCAAAAATACCGACCCATTTAAAGAAAAAAGCAATGGATACTATTATCATGCCAGCCCTACTCTACGGATGCCAAACATGGACATTTACAAGGGATATAGTGCAGAAAATCAATGTTTTTCAAAGAGCCGCTGAGAGGAGTATGCTAGGTATAAGACTTAAAGACAGAAAAAGAAATAAGGACATCAGAAGCCAAACAAAAGTCATAGATGCTGTCGAACTAGCATGCAGACTGAAATGGCGATGGGCAGGTCATGTAGCCCGATTAAAAGACAACCGTTGGAGCGAAAGAATTCTGCACTGGTATCCCCGTGAAACAAAACGCACAGCCGGCCGCCCGCGACGACGCTGGAGCGATGATATCAAACAAACATCTGGAAATACATGGACACGCCTGGCACAAGAGAGGGATCACTGGAAGAGGTTGGAGGAGGTCTACACCCAAAATTGGGCTCTCACTTAAAACTAAAATAAATAAATATGGAATTAAGTACATATATAGAATATGAATAAATAAAATAAAATAAAATTTTATAATATTAAGTTTGATATGTATATTTGTAGGACATTGAAATGGGAATTAAATTGCTTTATTATTATTATTATACAGTTAAAATCCCGATGCTATCTAACTATCTAAAGAACGGAAAAAACTAAACGGAGCACCCCGACTTGGTTAGGTTAGGTTAATGTTAGAACATGATTACACGCAGCGGTTTCGCGAGCGAGCGAAGCGAGCGTGCCGCGGCAGCGGTCGCCAAAGCGCCTTATTCTGTTAATAAAAAAGGCGTGATGTATAAAAATAGCACTTTATATGAAATAAATGTTAATAATGTTTTTATTTATAGTATTAGGCGCTTCGGCGACCGCTGCCGTCGTTCATTATACACTTTGCCTGATGCGCTTCGGGCATTTTATACAATACCTAGGCAATGTATGAAATGAATCGTATTATACACATTGCCTGAACGTTTTAGGCAATGTAAACAATGCCGGATTATACACATTGCCTATAACATATATATAAAATTCGAAGTCCTGACTGATCTATATATCAACGCAGAGCCCAAACCGCTGGTCCTAGACCAATGAAATTTAGAGATTGTGTTCTTTGTGATGTGTAAGCATCCACTAAAAAAGGGTTTTTGGATAATTCCGCAGGATCGGAACTTACGCGGGTAAAACCGCGAGATTCTGCTAGTTATTTATAATATGTAGATAAAGATAAGTTTACTATTAATTTGTCTACCATGTTCATTGCTCATATAATGTGGATATCAGAATAACATAACAAGAAATTTAGTGAATTTAGTAACCTATACGTACATACCCACATTATAATTGGTCGTAGATCTATATATTTGTTTATTCAACATACACATGTGTTGTAGTAGGTATACATTAAGTACAACGGCTTACAAGTTAGGTGGAATTTAAGCGATTTAGTCAAACGATCTTGAACATTCATTTTCTCCCTCGAATCTCGGATCGTTTGTCCGATGTAAGAATAGCAGATATCGGTCATAGGATTGCTATGCGCTATCGACTCGCATATTTATAGAGGGAGAGAACGATGCGGGCTCGGATCAGACAGATTCAGGCATTCACACGCGGCACGCCTCATGACGCCTCCCTTGCAACCCTGCCGCTTAATTCACACCCCGAGCTTTTCTTATCACAATGTCGTTGATACATTAAACTAGTCTAGTGGGTACCTACCTATTCAAGCAACCATTCCCCTCTACAATTCATAAGAATTATAATATTCAGCGCGTAACTCAATAAATCTATTTTAAATACATTGCTACAGTCAATTACTCCGTAACTTGAGAAATCACCAAAGTTTTACAAATAAAAGTTTCAAGTTCTCAAATCATATTTCAACTCATTTTCCGGGTCACGAAAAGTGATTAATAAAATGGTCTACTTTCATAATACTTAGGCTGGGAGTGTTAATTAAAGCGATCACAAGCAAACAATACAAAAGAGTGTAGCGGCGTCGTAGTCGGTGTCGGGGTGGTAGTCTTGTGCGCGATGAGCGGGGGCGAGGCGAGGCGAGGGCGAGGGGGTACCTACGGGCGCAGGGTGAAGCGGGGCGCGCAGGGCGGCAGTCAGCGCCGCGCCGCGCCCGGGCCCGCCGCCCCGTCTCCGTCAGCTTTACGTAACGATGGCCGCAGCCACGAGCTGATGGCCATGCTAGTCTGGTGGCTGGCGGCCTGCTGCCTGCTCCGCGCCGCCACCGCCGGCAACCCAGATGCCAAACGTCTCTATGACGACCTCCTCTCCAACTACAACAAACTCGTGCGGCCGGTCGTCAACACCACCGACGTCCTCCGAGTCTGCATCAAGCTCAAACTCAGTCAACTTATCGATGTCGTAAGTTACAGTCGTACGAGATGTAACTTTAATGTAACTTGGTGCATGCTCAGACACGAAACTCATCAGTCATCAGCATCACATGTGTAAACATTTGTTCCCTTTGCTTAAATAAATACGCTTTTCTGACCTACTTCGAGGGAGTAAGGGTGCAGTGTGAATGCATACCATGCTTGCACTTGCGCGTCGCATTTGGAATTTAAATAGACACGAATTGCATCAACGCCTTGGGCTGGCGACCCAATTCTTGTAGAGCTCTTCTATGATCCCTTTACAAAACTGACGTCTCGTCGAGAAATGTAGGTATATTTTTGTATACGAAGTGGCCTGTGTCTCCGGTATACCGGTCGTGTAACAGTGAGGTGCCGAGCAGTCTCGATACCTCATCTGTAGGTATTTTCCAATACTTCCTAATCCATAAATCACTGCCAAGGGAGAGGGATCGTATTTCTTACAAAATGGGTAATTCTGAAGGTAGATCGAGTATTAAACCACGTCTATAATGTTCAGCTGTTACATTTCAGTTATATTTCAAATTTTATGGGACTGAAATTGGTTGGCAATACATATAGTAGGTAACTATGTACCGATTTATATTGGTGTTTGTCTGCTAAATGAAGATGCTCCAAATACGAACATTATCATATTCCACGATTATGCTGATTATTTCTAGGAATAGAGGCCAATGAATCCAGTATGTTTATGCAAATTTGGGACTATATACATTATTATATTTGGGTAGGTATGTGAACACGAAATGAATCAGGAACATCCAAACATCGATCTTTTCCGCTGGTATTTTGAGATTAAAGCGACCCACACCGAAAGCCCTTGTCAAAATCGAATCTCATTCATCTCCCAAATTTTTTTTCGTAATTTACGACGCAGCTGCTATAGCTAGGTATATATAAATCCTATCCTACTTTTTCTACTAATATTATAAGCGCGAAAGTTTGCTAGTATGTATGTATGTCTGTATGTATATGACTTAGTTACTTTTTTACGCTAGAACTACTGAACCGATTGCGACGAAACCTAGAAAATAGAAAGCTGGAAGTCTAGAATAACACATATGCTACTTTTTATCCCGATATTCCCACGGGATCGGAACTTACGCGGGTGAAACTGCTGGATGCAGCTAGTGTAAATATATACCTTTCCCAAATCCATTTAGTCCTCTTATGCTAATAGTATGATTCATCTCTCTTATGAATAAGACTATAGTTTGTTACCAATATGCCGTGGGAATATCAAGATAAAAAAATATACTTACGCGACAAATTGAGAACAACTCCTTTTTTTGGAAGTCAGTATAAATATAACCACGCAGTCTATATGTTATTCCAGAACTCCAGTTGGACACAGTTTCAAGTTTCATCACAATCGGTTCGATAACTTTTTAATGAAAGAGTAACAAACCACATTTTTTATGTATAGGTAGGTATTTGTTGCTTCTCCTCTCTAAGTATTATTGCAATCATTTGACTAAACCGATTGCATTGATACTCAGAATATAGATAGCTAAAGACCTGAAATACACGTAGGTTACTTTATATCGTGATATGCTTGCGGAATTGGGACTTACCCGCACAAAAGAGACCGCTCTCAACGATAAGGCAGCCTTTATGATACTTTATTTTATTGTAAACTCGGTGTGCCCTGCGGTTTCACCCACGTAAGTCCCGATCCCGCGGAAATATCGGGATCAAAAGTAGCCTATGTCCTTCTCCAAAGTCCCATCTATACCAAAATTAATTACAACAAGTTCAGCGGTTTAGGCGTGAAAACGTAACATACAGATAGACAGAATTACTTTCGCATTTATATTAAGTAAGATCAGCTGCGGTTCCTCCAGCGTAAGTGCTGACCCCGCTCGAATATCGAGAGAAAAAGTAGCCTATGTGTTAATCCAGATTTCCAGCTATCTACATACTAAGCTTTATCGCAATCGGTTCAGTAGTTTTTACGTGAACGAGTAACAAAGTTCCATACATACATGCATACATACTCGTACATACTTGCAAACATTCGCGTTTAAATAATATAGGACAGGATTTCAAATAGATATATGTATACTATAGATGTTATCTTTGGTGTGCATAATAAAGCGTTTTATCTATCTGCTAGCAGATTCCCGCGGTCTTACCCGCGTAAGTCCCGATCCCGTGGGAATATCGGGATCAAAAGTAGCCTTCGTTACTCCTGAATAATGTAGCTTACTATTGGTGAAAGAATTTTTGGAATCGGTTCAGTGCTTTCAGAGATTATCCGGAAAATACATACAATATACATACATACAAACATGAATGTTACCAACGTTACCTCTTTATAATATTAGTTTTGATAGGATATCATTTTAAATAGATATATAGATAGATGTTATCTTTGGTATCTTTGGTGTGCATAATAAAGCGTTCTATCTATCTATCGTACGCGGGTGAAACCACACACCACTGCTAACACCTAACAAGTCGTCTGTATAAAAACGTGAGCGGCACTCATTTTATCAGCGCGCAATGGTAATTTATCAAAAACCTAGTCTCAGTTCACCTTGATTAAAGGATTAACTCGGATCGTGGCTCCAGCCTTGACGCAGCTTCGTCCACAATGAAACAAAGGGGACGCCGTAACTGGGCCCAGTGTCGACACAATGGGCACACGTGACCATAGCTAAGGGTCGACTCACGTACTCCTTTAATAGACTGTTCCTGAATTCTCTTCTCAAACTAATGTTAGTTTGGACGTAAAGATGTGTTTAGCTTCTGAATAGGGGTTCATACAATTCGTAAATTTAACTTTGTTTTATATCATCCTGCTTATTCTAAGATCGCGAAAGTTTGTAAGTAGGTATGTATATCCATATATTTCAATGTGTTTGGACGACCTCCGCTGGGAACAAATATTTATGCTTAAAAATAAATATTTGTTCCTGGTCTGAGTGTCTCTATCTATAATATGTAGATAGGTATTTACAAAAAAAAAATGTAAGTAGGTATATTATATCCGTTGTCTAGTCACCGTTGTCTAGTCATTGCTACTCTTTCACACAAAAACTACTGAACCGATTGCATTGAAACTTGGAATATAGATAGCTGAAGATCTAGAATAACCCATTGGCTACTTTTTATCCTAATATTCTAGCGGAATCGGAACTTTTTTTTTTTTTTTTTTTTTTAAATTTATTTATCAAACAAAGATTTATTACAAATATATAACCTAAATAACATTTTAAACCAATAAGGTTTGTAGCAAATGCTATTAATATAATAATATAATAATTATTATTACTTACGACGCGTACTAACAGGTAGGTACATGCTTAGCTTCTGTTTGACAACTTTGACAGTTGTTGAGACAGTAAAAGACAAAGCATTGGCCCTACAGCCCTGACATAGAATAGGACTTCTACATCTCTTCCCGTGGGTATCTTAGAAGCCGACTAAGGGATCTGCGGTGGCGGGAAAACTACTAGGTCCTAAAAAGGGCTGGTGTCAGGTTGGCGGCCGGTCATTAAATATTGGCAAATCTATTTACATTAGGTGTGGTCAATGTTGACTCATCTACTGTGCCGACTCCAACTAATTTGTTTAATCTTTGAGGTTAGATAGGTATATTTAATAGAATAATTTGGGGCTAAGCAGACCCCGGGCTCCCGAGAGGGATGCAATCGGAAACATCGCTCGGATAACGAGAAGAATTAATAAGATAGTAAATGCCTCAATGTAATGCTCACTTAATACTTAGGTACTAAGTTTGAAAGAAAACTAATGTTAGTTTCGGAAGTAATGTAAAATAAGTTTGGTCTCTGAATAGACGTTTAAACAATTCATAGTTTTTTCCCTTTATATCGATGAGACAAAAAGGATCAAAATAGAGGTAGAGTCAGACAGCATATTGGCAGACTTAACTTCTTTGAAATATTTGATTGAATCATGTTGGAGGCTTTCAACCTTCGTCTATTGAGTCTGCAAAAATGTGCTGTTTTCGCATGTCTGCTTCTCTGCTAATTTCTTTTGAATCACGCTTATATAAGCTTTATTTTGATACGGGTTTCATAGATTTTTCTTCGGTTTTTACGATGTTGATATAAAATAAAACTCTTTTTTTTTTGCATTTTCAACACCTTTGTTGTATAGGAGCCCTTTAGTATTTGTTAACCCCCGACGGAAAAAGAGGGGTGTTATAAGTTTGATTTTATTTTGTATTTAGTATTTGTTGTTATAGCGGCTACAGAAATACATCATCTGTGAGAATTTGCATGAGAGCCAGAGCTTGAGTAATAGGGTCCCGTTCTTACCCCTTGGGTACGGAATCGTAAAAATGAGTTTAATTTTATACAAGTTTCACTAAAATTGTATAGAAGTTCTTCCGGAACGTTTAAATGTATAAATTTACTAGCTGCGTCCCGCGGTTTCACCCGCATAAGTCCCGATCCCGTGGGAATATCGGGATCAAAAGTAACCTTTGTTACTCCTCGATAATGTAGCTTTCTTTATGAGAAATATTTTTTGAAATCGGCTCAGTAGTTTTTGAGTTTATTCATTACAAACACACACAAAAAATACAAATCTTTTCTCCTTATAATATTAGTGTAGAACTGTAGATACATCCATCCGAAGCCAGAGCGTCTTACTAGTTTGTTGTATAATATATGCTTCGACGTATGGTCACTTACCTAGTAATCGGATACACCTAAGGGACGTACTAAGTTTCGACTTCAACTAAGCTAAATGATGAAGTTTCTAAGTCGTTAATGACTTTCAACTTCCCAAGTGTGTCACAAGTTGTAATTATTTAGTAGTATTAGTAACTTTACTTCGATAAGGTACTTAATCCGTACCAATCAATAAGAACTTTTTAAGTTATGGCTTTGGTTTATTAATTTAATTCGATGAAATAGGGTCCAAGTGTTTTTAAGAGAAAAGAAGGATCGTTCTCCATCCAAACGTAGTCGATTGTTTCCTCCCAGAATAAAGATATTAGACCATGTTTATTCTATAACTAGAATATAAATAATATTAAGAAAAATAAGAATATGAAAAAAATCAAAACGTAGGGGATGGTCATGGGTTTTATGTCATAAACTTATTTTCTCTAATGTCTTATCAAGAGAGGAAACAGTCGACTGCTTTTGTAAAGTTGGTTGGAGAAAAGAGTAGGTACCTAGGTACTCTTTTCCCCTCTTTTCTCCTTTCCCCTTAGCCGACGTAAAGAAGGAGGAGGTTCTTAATTTGATTGTAGCTATTTCTACCATGGCAGTGGCTGGCATATTTGGATGAGCTAGCGTATTGTCACTTATAAGCCATACTGGCACGACTGTATCCACAATAATGCTCGGCATGGCTTTATCCACAATATGTGCTATACCCTAAACCTTGAATTAGGGAAGATTCGTTCATTCATTCTTCATATACAAATTTCCCTAATTCAAGGTAGCACATTCATTTTTTTTGTTTTTTAGCACTTTTTGTTTTGCTACCAACATAACGGCATAGGAATTTAAAGATGAAACGCACTATAGTACACCGATTACTAGCTTTACGTTTGTACCAAGAGGTGAGGTGCCAACTACTAAGTAAACTGTGTTTGTACCACGTGTATTTAATCCAACAGAGGGCTTAATAGGTTCTTAGGGGGGGGGGGGGGGGAACGATGCCTTATCTACAGGGTCTTATTCCGATCAAACGTTACCGATTGATTGGATACATTAATCTACTACCACTATCCACGATTCTTATCGCCTCTGTGGCCGGCCTCTGTGGGGTGTAGAACGAAATCCCGACTGCAATTCAGAAGGTTGTGGTACCAAAAATGTTTGTTTTTGGTTCTGGGTGTTTACTATGTATTGCCGTGTAGCCTCGGCATAGAATAGGGTTATCCCATCTCTTCCCGTGGGTGTCGTGAAAGGCGACTAGGGATCTGAGGGAGACTAGCAAACCTTAACTTCCCCCGCGCGGTGGCGGATAAACTGATTGGTGTCAGGCAGGCGGCCGTCGTAAAAAAAATCCAAATCTAATTGCAGAAGGTATCGTCAATGATGATTACTTACTCAAGCCCAAATAAAAAATAAATAAAAAATTAAATTAAAAATTTAAAAAACCCCCGACTTAAAAAATCTACCAAGTTAAAACAGAACTAAACTTTAAAAAGGTAAAAATAAAAAAGTCATGTCTCTGAGTAGGTATGTGGTACCTTACGTTCCCGCGTCGGGGGACGCGGGAATGTGTCACAGAAGTTGATAGTAACCGACCCGTGCTTATAGTTTCTAACGTTGCCGCGTCCCCCGACGCGGGGTCGTAAGATACCACATACCTACTCAGAGACATGACTTTTTTATTTTTACCTTTTTAAAGTTTAGTTTTGTTTTAACTTGGTAGATTTTATAAGTCGGGGTTTTTTTAAATTTTTAATTTAATTTTTTATTTCACACTTTTTGTAAGTATTGTTGTCACAAAAGTTACGCCCTTTCATTTGATACCCTACTCGGTCATATTTGAAAACATTCGGTTTTTATTTCCGAGTTTGACCCTAAATATACTTTGAGCGGCTGAACCGATTTTGATAAAACATGCATATTGTTGTCACAAAAGTTATGCTCTTTTATTTGATACCCCACTTGGGCATATTTGAAAACATTCGGTTTTTATTTCCGAGCTTCAACCCACGTATATTATGAACGGCTAAGCCGATTTTGATCAAACATAGCTAAGAACACTCGCGCAAAAGTCACCTATCATCCAAAAAAAACTACATTGAAATCGGTTCATCCGTTCGTGAGCTACGATGCCACAGACAGATACACACACAGACAGACAGACAGACAGACACGTCAAACTTATAACACCCCTCTTTTTCCGTCGGGGGTTAAAAATGGGATTTAGCGGACCGCGGGCTCCCGAGAGGGTTGCAACCGGGAACATAGCTCGGATGAGAGAGGTGTCTTCTGTAACGGTTCGCAAAAGCCACCTTTTACACAGGTGCTATTCATGAATTTTAAATATATGTAGACATATTAAATCCTTGCGATCGACAGAGATACCGATCTTGGTTAGTTAACTCCAAGTTGTACGTAGATGGCACTGTTAGGTAAACGCCCCCACGCTAAAGCTGACCAATTATGAAGGGGTAAGCAGAGGATTGCGGGGAATGACGCGGCATTTTTTGGAAGCGGGAAGGTTCCTACAGCGAGAACGTCACATCACTTATTTTTTGGAAGTCCTCGAGAGAGGTCACGTATAACTTTTAGCGTGCCATAAGTTTGAATTATATAAATTTTGTTAGATGTTATAGAGTCAGTGTTTGCAAGTAATAAGTTATTAGAGTCAGTTTTGATCCAGCCATGATGTCTATACTGTATCTAGTCCTGTAGAGCATATAAGGTACATTATTAATTATTTTCATTGTTTAAACTAGAGGAGGTTTGAATTGTAACGACTTTTCTCCAAGAGTAGACTTCGATAGTCTTAATTATGGGACATGTATAAATTGTACCTATTTTTGTGTATGTTGAATATGTTAATTACTCATATTTTATGATTTTATGCCATTTGTGTCAGGTTAGATTCCTGCACTAGGTTTATGTTTGTTAATTTGACGTTATAAGTTAATATGCAGCCCTTATGAGTTCGATTCTCGCCCTGCATTTGTACTGAAATATACCTACTGTACTATTGATTACAAAGTACTTTATAGTTGTATGCAATAATTATTCTATCTAAAGCAAGGTTCAATCCCTGCGCTGATTGATTGTTCTTTTGATGCTAAAGTACTGGTGGGAAAGTACATTGTAATATCTTTATTTTTACCTTTTGTTCTAAGACCAACATAGTCGAAGGAACGTCCATTTTGTTGTGTTTGTGTTTTGTATGTGTTTGTTTACAGCTTTAATGTAAATTCATAATTGTTTAATCAGTCTATCTAAAGACAGTCTACAGGAAATTCTATAAAAGAATCCTGTTTACTATAAATTCACCTTTTCAAATTAAAGTTCATGTTTGAGGACTAAATTATAGGAAACGCTCGAAAGGAGGTTTCCTTTTAATAAATTTAATTCTAAATTATATTTGGACAAAGATCCATCAGTTAATTTTACTGTAGTAAAATGACCAAAACTAAGTCGAAAGCCTAAGTACGTTTGGTACATATATTTTGATATTTCCGAGTGGAATTTACATGAATAAAGATTAATTCAAATCATAATTTATACGTAAGCAATTTACCTTCCTTTTATATCTCTATTTGTGGGAAATATTGGTTTGATGATCGGATTTCGAGGTCTAGCAATTCTGCTTTACTTGCAACCGAATCCGGAACGCAATCGACAAAGACTTGAGTACAGGTGTACTGAATGAAGTTTATCAAACTATCAAATTCTCATAAAGAGGATAATTTCACGCTAATAGATAAGGTATTTGCCTGAAGTCTATAAAGTCTCATAATGAGGTCTATTATAATAGTTTTTAGGATTGTGGAATTCCACTGTTGTCAGCAGTCCATTTACTTAATACATTTTGGTCAAGTTACTATAGAGATTGAAATTCATAATTCAATTAAATATTGTCCGTTATCATTAACATTTGATTAATTACACCGGTAGAGTTTTCTTTCGGGGATTCTTTCTCTATCAGGTAATCGAATCTCCGTATATAATAAAACAATATTTTGATATCTAATTTATTGTGTACCATCATTATTTATACCTAATTCCCTTAATTTTAAGTTAGCTTTCTTATAACATTCATTCTGTAGACTAGAGTTGAGGATCCGACATAGATAGTAGAGACATCTTTCAGTCAATTTATAGCGTAATCAATTAAATTCAAGTAGCAACAATTTTGATCACATAAAACAGTAAAAGATCATCTTAAATTTTCCTTTAACGTTTCAATTAAAGTCGGTTTAGGAGTACAGATAATACTAGGAATAATTTGGATAGGTGTAGGTTTTCTGTAATCTCGTCTACCTTTATGAAACCTAGAGTTAACTACAATACACAACGTAGGTATCTGTAACTGCTAGACTTTCACACGAGCCAAAAACAAAGAAAGGTACATCACACAATCAAAAATTAGGTAGTTTAGATAGGTAGGTCAGATTGATCGTAATCAATTAGGTATTATATCGTTTTAATTGAGGTAGTAGGTATTTTATAATTAGGTATATCCGTTCAGTTGACATACTTTAGGCCTTCAGACCTTTGGTTTTTTACATTTGCTGGCTGTGACCAAGATTAGACCTTAGGATCTTGTTTCATTAGATTCAATTATTTAGATGCCGTAGAGGTCGGCTTTTACATTTGGTCCCGTGACCACGATTGGTACTAGATTTAATTAGTACACCAGGCCGCGTCATTTTACAATTTGCTGCCCGTGTCCATTACACTTCTATGTATTTACAAAAAAAAGTATAATCTTATTTGGGCCCTACTTACTTAGTTTGGGATATCTACATATCGTATTAGAGTGGTGGCAAAGTGGTGGATGTTATTCTTATGCTGTCTATAGATATAACGTAGCTTTTTCAATTTCAATTTTTAATTTAAATACTTCAGAGCGCAACTGTCACGTCAGCGTGCTCATATGATTTATCTTCTACAAATTACCATAACTCATTTTATAACTTTGCAATTTCGGGATGCCCCCAAAACTTTTTGTTTGAAAACATAATTTCTAAGTAATAACATTATCACTTTGAAGTATCGTAGGTATAAATGAAAAAATATGTAGGTTTCTTAACGAGTTTTCTCACTAGATACCCATTTAAAAGTTTTAAACATTAGGTATGGTATCTCTTCTTTGTTATTGTTAGAAAAATCTATAAATCAGTTTTAAGAGGTTTGTAATCCTACTAATATTACAAAGGTGAAAATTGGGGGTATTTTTGTTGCTTATTCATGCAAAACACTCTGAACCGATTGTAATAAAACTCGGCTTGCAGATAGCTGGATTAGCTGGACCAGCAAATCTATCATCGCCTTCAACTCAACGTCGTCTCGGGAACTCCGGTACGATTTACGCAACAAACATTACAACATGAAACATTACCGCAAAAAGTACATTACAAATTTATATATTCAAAGGTATAAAAGAGATAATTGTTATTTTAGTTTGTTAAGAAATGTAAATTATTTACATTTGAACGTGTTTAGAATATATTTCATTATATTCATTAAATATCAGTAAATAAATGTCTCAGAACTAAGTGTAAAACGCAACGCTTTTGACCAGATGTTCGCCGTCGGCTGTCAAAATGTCGCTGTCAACCGGCGGTTAACTATCGTCGACATCGTCATCGTATATAAAATGAATTCTCCTCCGAGCGATGTTCCCGGTTGGATCCTTCTCAGGAGCCCAGGGTCCGCTAAACCCCAAATTGTTTTTTTTATTTGGGGTCGGCGCAGTCGATAAGTCATCATTGACCATACCTTCTGCAATTAGATTTGGCAATGTTTTACGGCCGGCCGCCTGCCTGACAACAACCCCCTTGGGGATCAAGCTTTTTATCCGCCACCGCGCGGGGAGAACTAAAGGTTTGCTAATCTCCCGCAGATCCCTTAGTCCCTTGGTCCTTGTGGTAGGTGGCTTCTCTACCGGCCCCAGCGAGGTTGTCGTTAGCTCCGATTCCGAGGAACGAGTGGTGAGCGGCTTCATTGCTCCGGTACCAGTCTGGACAATCTGGTAGTACCACTTTGGTACGGGGTAGCTCTCCCTTTAGAGAACCGAATCTAGCGTTTGGGGACACGATCTGTCTATAACTGATCCCGGACGGCTGCCCTCCAGTCGCCTTTTACAACACCCTCGCGTGGGTGTCGTAAAAGGCGACTAAGGGATCTGCCACGGGATGAGATGGGGTAACCCTATTTTATGCTGGGGGTACACAGCTTATCTACTATATAAAAATAAGTCGGGTTTTCCTTCCTGACGCTTTAACTCCAGAACGCACGAACCGATTTCCACGGTTTTGCATTCGTTGGAAAGGTCTCGGAATCCGTGAGGTTTATCGCATATAAAATGAATGCGATGACGATGTCTACCTCTACCTCTCCGTCTGTCAATTCTGCCGCGTGGTTGTTTTCTAGTGGGGGACAAGTGAGATTATAGTTAAATGCGTTTTACCCTCGCCGACCACGGAGACGGTATATGCGTATGGGGTCAGAGATGTGATGGAGATGTGTGTTTGACGCTTAACATTTTTCTCAGAAACGTCTGAGCCAATTTTGAAACGCTCTTTTGCGTTGTAAAGGTCTCATTCCCGAGAATGTGTTTAATTAAACGTTTCAGAATGCTTATCTACCTCATACAAAATACTGTGAAAAACTGTATCATATCTACCTGCATTTATTACCCCTCTATTGTGATCTCGGTGTCGCGTCGGGCGGACATTCGGCTGCGACACAGAAGGTTGCGCGTTCGATTCCCGGCTGGAACAAGCATTTATGCTGACAATAACCTGTTTCTAGTTTCTAGTATAAAAGTACCTGTTTCTGGTGCTGGGTGTATCTCTTCGTCTCTGTATCTAATGTATTTACAAAATAATATTAATAATATGTACCTATGTTCTAATAGGTATATCAGTTGTCTAGTACCTACCTATTAGCTAGATGGCGCTTTGTGATAAGTCAAGAACAATATTTATTATTTACTAGCAGCGTTCCACGGTTTCATCCGCGTAAGTCCCGATCTCGTGGAAATATCGAGATCAAAAGTAGCCTATGTTACTGAGAGTGAATGAAGCTTTCTAATGGTGAAAGAATTTTTGAAATCGGTCCAGTAGTTTTTGAGTTTATTCATAACAAACATACACACAAACACACATGCATACAAAAGTACAAATCTTTCCTCTTTATAATATAAGTGTAGATGTATTATACTGCACATTCGTATTTGTGTGCCACACAATATGAAACTGAACATAAAACGATCACAAAATAATTTATTGAGTTAAAAGCTATGAAACGGTATACCAGTTAATTTGTTAATGGAAATGTTGACCACTTTGGAAACTGGCTTCCGACGTACATACCAAATGACAGCTAAATAATACCACTGAAAATAATGAAACCTATTCGACCTAATTTCTGAAATTCAGGTCATAACTTGATGTAGGTACTAGTGTTCCTATGGTCTGAATAAATGAGTATGATGCAAAATAAATAACTTACCGGGCTACATAGACAAATATGAAGCCATATTTCAAAGAAGGATCCTGTATTTCCTGTTTATATAGGTAGGTATCAGGTTGATTTTGCAAGGAACAACAAACATATCTACAACGTACCTACTCATAAATACATACCGTAACACACAATCTTTTACATTTACATCTACACTTCTACACTAATATTGTAAAGAGGAAAGATTTGTATTTGTGTGTGTGCGTGTGTATGTTTGTTATGAATAAACTCAAAAACTACTGAACCAATTTCAAAAATTCTTTCACCAAAAGATAGCTACATTATCGAGGAGTAACATAGGCTACTTTTGACCCCGATATTCATACGGAATCGGGACTTACGCGGGTGAAACCGCGGGTCGCAGCTAGTTTATAATAATAGTAGAATAAAAGTAGGTATACCTACGATCAAATATCGGTAGGTATATATATGTATTATATTATATTGGTAAATAGCTACCTAAACACAGCCTATTACAAATAATCGATGTATATTTTAACCGACTTCAAAAAAGGAGGAGGTTCTCTATAAAAGTACGTAGGTACATTAGAAAGACTTGTCATACGTTTGATTGACTTTGCATATGTGTCCCAGTTTCAGTTTTTTATTGCATGTTGTGTACAAAATGTTAAAAATACTCTCTCTCTTCCGAGCGATGTTCCGGGTTGCATCCCTCTCGCCCGGGGTCGGCTAAACCCCAAATATTTGGGGTTGGCGCAGTAGGTAAGTCATTATCATTGACCATACCTTCTCCTAATAGATTTGGCAATATTTTTACGGCCGGTCGCCTGCCTGACACCAACCCTTGTAAGGATCAAGCAGTTAATCCGCCACCGCGCGGGGAAAACTTAATTTTTGCTAGTCCTCCCTAAATCCCTTTGTCGCCTTTAACGACACCCACGGGAAGAGATGGGGTAACCCTATATATTCTATGCCGCGTATTCTACACGGCGTAAAATGCTAAAAATACTAAAGATTGTTAAAAGAATATAATAAAGACTCACCCAACAAAAGTTTTTAGATAAATAATGTCTAGTGCACTTAAAACTAAATTTAATCTAGAGATTTCTTCTGCTGTTTTCGGTTGGATAGAAATTAAACTCATTTTTCGGTTTTAATCGGGTGGTGTTTATTACTTTTAGCATTGTTTTAATGCTCAACGTTTCGAGAACTTTCCAGATTTCTTCTTTAGGATGCCAGTCATTTTCAGGATTTAAAAATTTCCTTAATTTCTAAATTTATTATACACAGTGCTTCGAGGGGGGGTACTAGCCGAAAGGGGGTTGTTCTAAAGGTTTAGGCGAACAACTTTTGTTCTACAAGATTTGGAAATTCAAAGTAGTTTTCGAAAATGTTGAGTTTTAAGTTTGCATGAAAATCAGCTGTTTTTTAGAGTTTGAGGTCATTGACCTTAATGTGCCCGTTTATTTAGTTTGGACCACTACAATCGAAACATTAATTGCCTTTTTTTTTACAAAAACAGCTGTTTTTTTTAGTGATACAACTTTAAAATTTTCGAAAAAAAGTTCAAATTTTCAAAAGTCGTAGAATAAAAGTTGTGGATTTGGCTGATTTTTTTTACACAAGTACCTAGTTTATAACTTGGATTCAGACATAGAATAGATAAACAAATATTGCACGATGTTATACACAGCGCAATCTAGCCCCAAACTAAGCACTAGGCTTGTCCTATGGGTACTAGACAACGGATGTACTCCATAATTATACCTTTTTGTTGTATATAAATACATATGATACGTAGAAAATACTCAGACCAGAAACACATATTCATTTTTAAGCATAAATATTTGCACCCGGCGGGAATCTAACCCGCAACCTTCTGCACTGCTGTCGGCCTCTTCCCCAACGCGCCACATAGGTCGTCTACCTTACTTTTTAAAAGTAAACTACGCAGGAAAACCCTCGGAGCACAGCTTACCAAATTACTTTAATTTGTTCATGTTGAACAGTCAAGCGATAAAACTAAATATACAACGAATAGCTTTAATATTATCAATCTTAGATTGTGTTTAACTAAAGCAGGATGTTGATATTTAAGTCTTTGAAGTTCAAAGTTCTTCAACTTAAGGACCACTTTGAAGAAAGGCTTCAACACCAAACATTCTGATAATAGCAATTTAAAGCTTTACGGTGAAGAGCCACTTTTGTTGCCTGCTGTTACTCTATCTAAATAAATTGTCACCACCACCACGTTACACACAGCGTAATCTAGCCCCAAACTAAGCACTAGGCTTGTACTATGGGCACTATGCTTGTACTATGGGCACTAGGCTTGTACTATGGGTACTAGAAAACGGATATAATAAAGAAATAAATAAATTCTGTGAACATCGCTCAGCGCCATCAAGCCCCGTGGTAAGCGACTAAGCTTGTGTTACGGTGACTAGACAACAGATATATTACTTATATTTATTTTTCTTTTGTAAATATATACATATTATACATAGAGTGACACCCAGACCAAAAACAAATATTATTTTTTAAGCATAAATACTTGCACCCGGCGGGAATCGAACCCGCCATTTTTGCACTGCAGTCGGACCTTCCCCCGACGCGCCAAAGAGGTCTTATAGTAGTAGTTGTGCTACTAGGTGACTAAAGGCAGTAGGTAGGGGGAAACCGCATTGAAACGGACATGTTTTGAAATAGGTTGGGGAGCGAATGATCGCCATTGAAACTGGGACCGGGACCGTTCGCTCCTTCTAATTTTGTTAGTGGTCGACTAGGCCCACATCGGAAGTGAAACAAACGACGATCGAAACAGAAACAACAAACAATCGAAATGAATGGATATCTTATGAGGAAACTAATGTTTTCTTTTAATTAGATATATAAGGTAGGTGGGGTAGGGCATGTATTTTTTAGGTACAAACTCAAAACTAGCTATAAGTATTATCTTGTGTCCGTATCTGTCTTGCCCTACATGATTTCTTTAAATGTATGTTGTAAGTAGAGTGGCAGTGTAAGTGTCATCGTGTAGTTTGAGCTTAAGCTGTTGTCCCATACATGACATCTGGGAATGGTGTGCAAGTCAAAAGGATTTTTAAGTAGTAGCATTCCTTAAAATGTAGAGCAAACATTCACTACGTTCTATCGTTTCAAGGAGCTCATTGGCCTAGCTTCACCTGCCGATTTTGTATAGGTATTCATGCGGGTTAAGCAACGCCTGGCGCGGTCACTTCCTGGATGCGTGACCGATAAGGTGTGTGACAAAAAAATATTTTTCTCAAGCTACTCTGTGCCGGTTGCTATCTCTCATAGGCGATGGTAGTCGACCTTTGGGCGACTAACCCCTGTATTTATAGAGAAGTCGAGTAATTACTTTGGCTTCTATTTGTGTCGTGGTTCAGTGTAGTTTTCAGGTCGCGGCCTCTAATTTGAGCTAAGACTGCTACCAGAGATAACAACTGGGACCAACTGCTTAACGTGCCTTCCGAAGCACGGAGGAGCTCGAGAAAGTGATTTTGTTTCTACACAAGTTATCGGTCACCCCTCCAAGTAATGACCGTGCCAAGCGTTGCTTAACCCGCACGACCATACGAGATCGGCTGCTTCAGGTAGGCCATGAGCTCCTCTTCCATTACTTTGGCTAAGTATTGCATTTGTCTCGCTCTTGTCAGTGATTAACAACGTCTGCGAAAATGTGATAGAGATTTTACTTAGCTAGAGTAATTACTCGATCCGTCTATAAAATAAATACGGGTGTATAAATATAAATAAATACGGGTATAAAAATTCTAACACTAGGTGATCCACACTATTATTATGGAGGAAAAAATCCTTTCAGTCAGAAAAAATACTTAACAACGAAACGAGATTTGATGTTATTAAATATTTCATCGTAATATTTATTATCTACCTATTATACTTGTTTCCGTCAAAAATAAAAGCGTTCCATTTTGTAAGTCGAATTTTATCTCAAGAAGTAAATAAGTTGTCGCTTGGTATCAAATCGGCTTACGCTCATGGTGTCGGGCTCGAACAATCTAATATCCTTCGGGGATACAGACGTGGTGATAGCGAGCCTCTATGGAAAATAAAATATTCACCGGCAGAGATTCAGTTTAGATAAGACTCCATTGCCTGCGGAACACATACCACGCGGCGCGTTCAGCCTCAATGAATGCACAATAAACGTTATGATGTAATTAAACGCAGCGTTAAATTTAACATTTTATGAATTGAAAAGATGCTTCCCGAAGTTCAATTATTCCGGTGGGATGTGAACTCCGGTTTGGTTTTGGATCAGAGTCGGCAGTGTAAATTTAATTTTAGGTATCATTATATGTAGGTAACGTTATGTATGTTACTTATAGGTGACAAAATATATTATTCACATAACATTCAGAAATAACAGGGCATATTAAACTAGCTGCGTCCCGCGGTTTCACCCGCGTACGTCCCAATCTCGCGGGATTTTCCAAAATCCCTTTCTTAGTGGATGCCTACACACCACAAAGAACACACTCTCCAAATTTCATGTCTCTACTACCAGGCAGCGGTTTGGGCTCTACTTTGATATATAGATCAGTCAGGACTTTGAATTTTATTATATACCTTTAGATATTATTATAGGTATATACAGGCATATTATATTAAATCCAAAACGAAATCTAAAAAATACAAATTCTACTAATGCAATAATGGTATAAATGTAAAAGTTCTTATAAGTAATTAAACGAGTAGGTATGTTTGTTATTCCATCACACAAAAAACTATTGAACCGATTGGAATAAAACTATGTATGCAGATAGCTAGAACCATAGATTAACACATATGCTTTTTATGCTTCTTTCCCGACTTACGCGACTTAATATTAATTTTCTAATTTCTAATTTATTAATCAATCAATCAATCAATATTTATTTATTTTCTCTTCACAAAAACTTAAGTCTAGAACTATTTATTCTAATAAACATTATTATAGGAATGAGCAGAAACTTAAGTAATTGTGAGAGACTGGTGCCTGAGATAGGTAGAAAAAACACCTGTAATACAGGTCACCAGGCTCTCGATATCAGTTATATTAGTATCTTAAACAAGCTCTAATGTAACACAATACAAGTAATCGCATAGACTTTATACATCGATCTTAGGGGTAAATTTAAATTATTATTTTTGATATTGTCGGAGTGGGTAGGAAGGAAAAAGATGTACCTAAGAATCGTATTAATAAATACGAATATATCGTCCCTCATCGGTCCCGGTGCAAAAGATCCGAGTACCCTGGCAGCATTACCCCGTTGTATGGCTTCAGCAATCCTCTACACCAAACGAAAATATTTAAGTATTTCTATTATCATTTTTTATAAACACGGCCCACTAAACTTCACGGACGAAATCACGGCCAGCATCCAGCTAATAAATATTGATAAATGTGCCCGGAATAAGTCATTTCTTCTGATTTTCGTATGAATATGAAACAGCGATAAGTACAATAAAGCAATTTGCCTCTTTTGGTTTGTTCTGCGCTCAAATTGAAATATAACAATTTCCCATGGGGACGCACGCACTTTGTGATATTCATAAACGACAACGGTTATAATTTATTTATTAAATACAAAATAATATATTATGTAGGCATTATGTACTTATTTATAATTGTAAAAGTGGAATTAAATAAATTTTCTACTATTTAACTAATAGTTAACTGTTACATATGTTGTGTTGTGTTATGTTTATCTTTTAATTTAACTTTGTTAGTTTTTACCTCTGTGCTAAATAATAAAATAGGTAGGTACTTCAGTTAAGAGAGGAAACCGACATCTCACTAAGGTCTGAGGCATAAGACATTCGCCCATCCGGATTTAAAGTGGGACAAAGACGTCGGGACATATAGGGAGCTGACATCATATATTATTTTAAGTATTGTTATTATTTGCATAGATGGTGATGAACAACAGCATTCTATTAATATAAGCGGCAGCAATTATAATAGGCACTCAAGAAATTGTTACTGTATATACACATATATCTACACATCACATATTAGTTGATGTTATTATTAATTAGGTAAGTAGGTAGGTACTCAGCAACATTAGGTAGTGCCCTTAGTGCTAAATTGTGTTAAACATTGTTTCGTACTGAAATTGTGTTGAATAGTGGATCGAAACTTTAGGTAGATGGGGGAAATCCGCAATGAAACGGACACTTTCGATATCTCAAGTTTTTGATCTAAAATATTATAGGGTTTTTGGATGTTGGCATCATTGATGACCATAGAAAAAAGTCATCAATGACATCATTGGTGACACAGGTCATCAATGGTGCCAACACACAAAAACATAAAATATTTTCGATAGTGCCTGTTTGAAAACACGTCCGTTTCATTGACTTGTTGTATTGTGAATCTATAACTAAATACACATATTTTCCTACTTACCAATGTTATGTTCTTCTGCTCATCTAATGTTCCCGGTTGCCCCTCTTGGGGCTCTTGGGGCCCTGGGTTCGCTAAAACCCCAAATTATTTGGGGTCGGCACAGTAGGTAAGTCATCATTCACCATACCTACTGCAAATAGATTGGGCAATATTTTCACGGCCGGTCACCTGCCTGACACCAACCCTCATAGGGACCAAGAAGTTTATCCGCCACGAACGCTGGGAGAGCTCGAAGTTAGCTGGTCTCTCCTAAATCTCTTAGTTGCCTTTTACGACACCCCCGGGAAGCATAGAGATGTAGTAACCCTATTCTATGCTGAGGCTTCACGGTTCACTTACCAACTTACTAATGTTATGTACCTACCTAGTTGTAAATATCTACGACGAGTAAATTATTGTTAATAATATACATATCAGTCAATCCTGAAGAAGGGACCTTTAAAGGTCTCGAAACGTGAGCGTTGAAACAATGCTAAAAGTACTAAACACCACGCGATTAAGACCGAAAAAAATGTCTTTAATTTCAATACAACATCGCGAAAACAGAAGAAAGTCTATGTTAATAAAATAGTTAAATCATTAAACTACCAAACACAACGCCACAGAAGCTAAATTGTTTCGTAGCGCCGTCAATTTCACTAGATATTTTCGTATATTCCTGCTTTTTAAATCGAGTAGCTGAAACGCAACCAAACCGCAAACAATTCTGCATGTATTGTTATTTTATTATTTTGGCGCGAGCAACTTAGTTTTCTGCCATATTGCCACATGAATGAAAACAAAAACAGAAACGTTTACCCAAAGGAAATAGAAGTTAGGCAACTTTTAATCCAAAAGGAAATGAATATTAACTTTTTCCTTCGTTTTCTTTATGAAACTTTATATTTTTTTTCTTGCAAATCTACGAAAATGTTCCGGATACCATTCTAGGGGTGAAAATATAATAATTTAGGGGAAAGTTTGAAACCAGTTGAAACACAATTGTATGAAACATTTTTAGGTTTTTCTTGACATCTATTGGAGATTTTGTTTTAGCGCCACACAAATAAAAATCTTTTATGGATTATTTTCTGATTCTTATAGGAGTCGAAGACACACTAACCCCTTTTACCTAGAAACTATTATCTAACAAATGCATAAACTATGTAGATCGGTATCCATAGTTTGTCTGATACTGTGACCTGAAGTTTGAAAGTTGGCAGACAAAAACAATCGTTAGTCATCTGTTGGTCATTTAATTATCGTTGATAAGTAAAAGGGTAAATTGATAAGGCGATTTAAAACGATGATGTAAAATCTCTATGAATAAAAATATTTGGAAATATTTAGGAATCATAATAAAACTAACAGAAAGGTCAAAGGGATACTGGTTTTTTAAACTTATTTCAAAAATTGTACTCCGAAATTATGAAACATTAAAAAAATGTTTCATTATTTGTTCGGAAAACTCTTTATTATACCTTCAAATCTATCGTCTTATCCATCAAAAGAAATGAAAAATTTCCAGTACAAAACAATTTACTTTCATTTTACCAACCATGTCTTATGAAATTAAACTCATTTTTGGTTTTATTCAGGAGTAGATTAGCCGTGAAAAGGAAGTCTCAAATGTCGCGAAACGTCGCCGGGCGTTGAAAAATGCTTAATATAATAAAATCAACTCGATTAAATCCGAAAAATTACTGACAAATTCCATATCACTATTACGAAAGTCGAAGAAAAAAACTATAATATTATATTTCCATAACTATGCTAAGTAGGTAACCTAGCTAAGCATAGCCTAAAGCAATTTCAACTTTTTATTACAATGAAAAGTCTTGACATTAAAAGAATTCTTTCGAGTGCTCTTCTTCCTTCCTCAACCGTTATTATAAAATTGTTTCCTTTCACAGAATCTCAAGAACCAGATAATGACTACGAATCTGTGGGTGGAGCAATCTTGGTACGACTACAAGCTTCGGTGGGAGCCGAAGGAGTACGGCGGAGTCCACATGCTCCACGTGCCATCAGACCACATCTGGAGGCCTGACATCGTGCTCTACAACAAGTGAGCCTGTCTCGAACACATTTTGCTTAATAAATAACAATACAATTGTCTAAACAATCCTCTAAATACAAAGGCGAAACAGCTTTGTTTGTTCTATGGTTATTAATTTCAAGTTATTTGCATTTCTTGTTTAGGTTTAGTTAAGGCCAAGATAAGTTCGGTGATTTTTGAGATTGCGAATACAGTTATCTATTTGAATTAATTAATAAATGCTTATTGTACACACCATATAAATTACACTACAATAGAAACTTAGATACACAACTGAAATTGCTATCATTTCCCCGGGTTTATCTATTTTTATACCACAAAATAAAATAAAAACAAATCGCAAAGGTACATTTTTCGCACAAAAACAACTATTGAAAATAGTTGTTTTAAGTACTTTTAATTTTGTATTATAGCTACCCTGCTGTGTCCAATTACATGGCAAAGACTTTTCATATATTGCGAAAAACACGCATCTATTTTATTATAACTAAATTATCTCCTGACCTATATTTTGGTCCGAAATAGTTCGTGATATTTGTACAGTGAACTTCGATATCAGTGGAAACATGACAGTCTCACGGAAATACAATTTTTCGGACCATTAGTTTCGAGTTTCGGATACCTATCTTTTTATTTTCTTTCTGGAGTCAATCCAACAAAAACCAATCATCGGGGAGTGTTTTGAAAAGGTACGTTTTGGGAAATATGAAAGAAATTCTAAATCGAGTTAGGGTCGAGTTATTTAGGTATAAAAAATCAATGTTTTTTTAAAGATTTTAATTATAAGATAAGATTTACATCGAATCTTTTGGTGTTATCTACCTAATTGATATTATACTTTTCTGAACAGAAAGCTGTTTCGCTTATATTAAAATTCTAGAAATATTCTCCAACTTACTATACTTTATACCTACGTGATGTCCATACCTGCTTGTATATGTATGTATACACAGTCCTACATCTTTCTACACGTTTTGGTCGCCTTTACTTTATTTATCTACACACCACAGAGTATCAACCTAACAACTCTATCGTACACATTAGGAAAGATAATTTCACTGAAGTAAAACCACTATTTAACATAAAATCACTCCACTTACTCGAAGAGATACAAAATTCTGTAGAAGGAATAATTTAGATAAGCACAAATGTCTGGAAAGGAAGCCTCGTTCGTTTACAAGATTCTAAATTGAAATCCTTGAATACAGCGGCTCTGTATCAGAATGTCTATCACAGTAGCTAAGTAACAATATTTGGAAAAAGTCTGTTTGTTGAATCGACTAAAAAGTATATGAAGACGACGACGACTACTACAAAGACGACTAAAAAGTATATGATGGCGTTCAAAATCATTTATCAGCAAAACGGTCAAAAAATCAATGTACAATCAGGGTCAGTCAAGATGAGTGAAAAAGTCTAATATAAAAAATGAAAGAAATTCCTTGATTAATATAACTGTTGATTAAAGTGTTTCCTTCACTTGGATGACTGACTATTTGAAGTAATGCATCCGATAGGACTTGAACCTGCAATCCGGACATATCGTGTCACGCGCTTAACAATAGCTTTTTTCCATTTAATTTTACATTTTCCTCTGCATATTTGTAAACATTCAGAAATATCGATGTTTTGCTACTTAGGCTTAGAACGCACTGCGATTAAACGCAAGCGGTTTACGAATAGCTGAAAACGCAGAACCGCGTATCAACATGCAAAAGTATCAGTCACAGAAAAAAATGCTAATGTGTGCATGGGCTTGTATTATAGACAGCTATGTTTTGCATTTTTTTTGCGGTTTCAGACCTACAAGAAAACGCAGGAGTTTAATCGCAGTGCGTTCTAAACCATAGATTTGGTCATTTTGTGACTCAAGACATAATCACAATTATTGTTATAGTCATTTTAAAACGCCAATCTTCTGCTAATAACGTATAGTAGATTGACTGCAAATTCTTCAATAGATATTCTGATACGGAGCGAATAAAGAGGCTTTATTGTTATCAATATTTCAATTCATCTTTTGTGCGCTTCTTTACAATGGAATAAGCCGGTTTTCCTGCCAAATCGGAAACTACGCGATATTTTGTTTCATAATATTTGGGAATGATTTATCTGGTTACTTTTAACCAAATAGGTATTATAAGAGAATCCAACTTTATACCACGCGATATAATGTATTATGGGTAGGACTATGCTATAACTATACATTATTTAGAGGTGTAACATTTAGCACAAGTAAATTAATTTACCATATGTAGGTAAGTAGGTGCATTAATTTTACAACCTGATTTCTCACTTCCGTTATTTCAAACTAGAACCAATTTCAATTTCACCATTTTAATATCATCGAGTTATTCAAAAACACTGAATATCAAAGGTGTACTGATTTTATGTTATTAATCGAGACAAAATGTTTAACAAACATTGCCGACATTGTTTGATATTACACAATCGCGTCGCTTCACGTCATGTCACGCAATATTACAAAATAAATTACTTTCATGGTTAATTGAAAATGAAAGCACTTATCGTGTTTTGTTTCTTGATTTTTATATTTCATTCGGTAAGAGTAAATTTCATATAAAATTATATAATTTTCATGTCACTAGAGTCGCAGGTTATTAAGAGGATAGTCTCCATTCTCTTTCTCCATCAAACGTAGTTTAAATTTTCCTCCCTGGATAAAGACATTAGAGCAAATATGTTTATGCCATAAAACCTATTTCTGTCATGACAATGCATCTACCTTTTTTTTTTATTTTCTAATTAAAATAATCATAAAAAATAATAAAACCAAAAAGGTAGATGCATAGTCATGACAGATATAAGTTTTATGGCATAAATTTATTTGCTCTAATGTCTTTATCCAGGGAGGAAAATTTAAACTACGTTTGTATGGAGAAAGAGAATGGAGACAATCCTATTAAAACTCAATTCTCTTGTAGGCTGTCGGTGGACCTACCGAGTTTTTCAAAAATGCATGGATTACTGTAAAAGAAGGAGTATGTAAAGCTGTTGATGCTGTAACATGTAAAATTGTGCTAATGATTTGAACAGAAAAAAAAATACATCTCAGTCTACCCGTGAAGACAAGCAGGGCTACTGTGTTTCTTTCGACCGATAATTTCTGACGTTCAAAATTCTAATTTGTTTGAAACTGCTGATAATACGAAGTATTTGTAAACGTCTGACGTTTCGAGGTATTTCCAGACCTCCTGTTCACTGGTAGACTGAGATGTAATTGTGTTTCAGCAGGTCTGGAAAGACCTTGCAACGTCAGGCGTTGGAAAATGCTTAATATAATAAAAACAGCGTCATTAAAACCTAAAACTGAATTAAATTTCATATCACGAAAACCGAAGAAAATCTATAATTAGGTATATTGTGTATATATTCTTTTACCCATCTCTTTAATTTAAACGGAAACATATCACAGAATTACATTTTGTATTGTATTGTAAATGGTTATTCGTTTTGTCCTGTGACCACCTAGAAGCGAGGGACTTTGATAAATGGCCGGGATAGCAATCGTTACTCATTTCCGATCCCTTCCTTAGAATTGTGTTCTGAAGGGCCGACTACATAATGTGTACCTTTTTGCTTTACCCTCAACTTGGACCCAACTGTAATGATGCTCTTTTTAAATCTGTGCTAGGAACACTTCACCGACATTACGATTTACAATGCATCACACTTATACTCGTAGAACATACCACATTTGAACACTTGTCACGATCTATTGTTTAAAATAACAGTGATAAATGAAACTGAATAAATGGTTGCCAATAAATTTAATCGGATTAGATGAAACGATTGATGTTACAATGCATGAAATGGTTGTGTTGTGCTGTTTGTCCTATCGTGTTGCAGTGTTTCAGTTTAGTTCATTTCTGCATTAATCGCGTAGGTGCAATCTATAGATTGATCTGTCTCTGTCATGCGTGACATTCGTGACCTCGATGTTCACCGGTTGTACAAATTAAAACAAATTAAATTGTTAATAATGAATACATGATACGTTTTCAGATTTTACAGGTTCCTGCCCTCGAAAATAGTTATAAAACTAAACAAATTATTCAATTTATTAACCCTGTTATTTATCTTATCCGCACAATGTGACTAGGTATAGTAGGTGCAATGATAGATGTGGCCTAAGTGCTTTTACACACAATAAATCAATCGATGACTAGCAAGAACACATTGACACATAGCCTCGTGTACGGTACGCACATCAAATTGCTACGACACTCAAAAGGCGACAGGACAGCATCAAAGACAAAAGCCGCGGGCCGGCTTGTAAATTTGCATTAATATTACAGTGCCGACGGCAACTTCGAAGTAACATTGGCGACCAAGGCGACTATCTACCACCAGGGGCTAGTGGAATGGAAACCGCCCGCGATTTACAAGTCTTCCTGTGAAATAGACGTGGAATATTTTCCTTTCGACGAGCAAACGTGCGTTCTTAAGTTCGGTAGCTGGACGTACGACGGATTCAAGGTAATAGCTCGCGGCTCGGGTACCGCTGCTCGCTGACCGCTCTGTTTGTCCGCAGCGCCGACGGCAACTACGAAGTGACGCTGATGACGAAAGCGACCGTCTACTACAACGGGATGGTCGTCTGGCAGCCGCCCGCCGTCTATAAGTCCTCCTGCTCGATCGACGTCGAGTTCTTTCCTTACGACGTGCAAACCTGTGTGCTTAAGTTAGGCAGCTGGACGTATGACGGTTTCAAGGTGACGCCCCGCTGTACGCTGCTTGGTGCCGCGCGACCGGGCCGTAGCCGTAGGGCCCGCCGTTGTGGCAAATATCCATGCAATAGCTTCTTGGCTCGAACGTAATTCGTCGTGTAATTTATTATTACTTTTGTCCATGTGGTATGTCACATTAAATAATGAGTGTATGGTGTCGAGGCGTAGAGCGCGCGTCCGCCGGCTCGCCCGCTCTGCGCCCGGAACTCGCCCCTTAGTTCTGATATGTTGCAAGTTTACATTATCTATTGCGATATGGTGATGTTTAAAGTATGTGGAGTAGCAGTATGTCGTCGTGCGTGACCACGAATGCTCCAGAAACTCCTCGGCCGGTTCCACTTAGTTCGTTCGGCCTTCCTCGCTCGACAAGGAAAGGTATAAAATGTTAAATGCCAGGTGATATGGGATGCAATAATTTCACTCGGTCCGTTCCTTTCCGACACATCCAGCTCCGTTCGCGTCCTTCCGCGCTCATATTACTTGCCTACCTTGCAATGAGAACGTAACATAACACATGCTACGAATGTCAATTGAAATGAGTATAACGCGCGGAGTGGCGCGACAGTGGGCGATCACACCTCTCCATAGCTGGCTCCGCTCGCGCCACACACACGACACACACATGGGACCGACACCGGTACCGCCACCGCTTGCTGCATGCTCCCCTAGGGTCGATGTACACACTACTCACCGCATGTCCCGGCTTGTCTCCGACCCACTTGCATTCCCGATCACGGCGGCCGCTCCCGCAAGACGCGACTGCGGCTCAGTCAGACACAGCTTTACTTACACGATACCTTACACGCGAACAGGTTAAGCACAGCACGTGAAATCTGTTACAATAATAATTAAAATTATCCACACATGTTGCTCAATTATACACAACGAGCATTATAACCATCATGTATTTTATACCTTTCCCTATAGCGACTCCTATTGGCTGTTTAAATGGTGTCGCTGGCAGTCCATTGCATGATATTAAACCTGTGTCATTTCGATCAATGTGAGACATCTGCGATTCAACTCAATAATTCAAACACGGTGTTCATGATACATGATAAACTAGATGTCAAGAGTAGACCGAACGATTCGTGGATAGACTCGAAGTGGCTAATCGTTTCCGATTCTATTGACGAAGCGCTCCTTGCATGCAGTTATAACACTCGATAGCACTTGCGTCTCGTAACAATCTTCGAAGTCCTCGCTCGTATGAACTTTGAATACTTTGTGGATTCCACGAAACTGTGTGCACAGTAGTTTTACTTATGAACAGTGAGTTGTGACGAGACGCAAGGGTGGATGGAAGCGCCGCGCCGCATCCGCGCGAGACACACTGGCGCGACGGAGCCGGCGCTCTCTCCTCCCGGGCCGGCTGTTGGACCAATCGTTACATCTCGAGTGTACTTTACGACCCACTCCTGGATTCGCTCGACTGCGGTCTCTAGTACTCTAGTGACGATTCGTCAAACGTCAGCATATGGAGAGAGTCATCATCCTGTTTACTCTTGTCGAAAACTTCACGATCATTGGTTATTCGATGTTCTGTGTTCGCGTTGTTAATTCTTCGCATGATCCGGATGTTGTTGTCTTCATTGAACATTTTTGTGTGGTAAAGTGTCGTATAAAGGAATTGATCTCAATTTGCTCAGGTACATCCCACTTGGCACACTCTGTGGTATTTGTGTCGACTACCTACTTGATTTCTTTCGAGATATATATTGTGGATAAGCTTAATTTAATAAATTGTATATTTACGCAATAGCAAACGTACAACTCCAGTGTAAGCAATTTAAAATTACTTTTGTCCCTAAAATATAATACTGTATATTGTTAAATTATAGAAATTAACACATTGTGTGACAGGGTGCATGTATCGTCGATATTAAATATATATTATTGTGTCTTTTAATTAATTAATTATCAATTATAAAAATAAAGCCAAAAATAAATAGAGAATTAAAATTAAAATAATTATCACTATGATTAGAGCAAAACTATATACTTAAGTTAATAAATAGGTACATGTATATTGAATTTCAAATTTATATTCACATTTATATTAACAGTAATATTTTTTAAATGATAATAATTTTTAGTTTTGCTCTAATTTTAGCTAGATAAATTAGTTTAATAACTGAATTTAAAGCAATAAAAAGTTAAATATTTATAAAAAGCTTAATAACAATAGTTATAAATAAGTAATTAGGAAGTAAGTGGTAAGTGTTTATAACAATTTTACTTATTTGAGCTCGTTTGTGAAAGTGTACCCTATCCTGATATTTTATAACTCTATTTATCTTACCCATTATGTATTTTTTTTATCTAAAATACCTATCAGTGTCTTACTTAATCTATTTTTCGTCACTTTAATTGAATTCAACTACTTAAGAAACCCCAAAAAAAAAAAAAAAACTCTAACCTTGTTAGAATTTTTATATTATTATCTCTGATATTTCAGTGGAACTTGAGAAAGTAGAAAACCTTGATATTATTATGTGTTATTTATGTATATAAGAATTGTACTAAAACCGTATGTATACAGGTGGACCTGAGACATATGGACGAGCAGGCTGGTAGCAACATTGTCTCAGTGGGAGTTGACCTCTCAGAGTTCTACATGTCCGTCGAATGGGACATTCTTGAAGTACCCGCTGTTAGGTAAGTTTCCATTCAACTTATGAATCTACTCTGTTCTAATGTAGTTTTTTATACATTGACCAACTTGTAAACTTTTTAAACTAACACGATTGGAACTCATAATTTTGATTTCCCGGGTCTTAATCGCGTGATTTTTAACTTTTTAATTTTCTTACAGCGCGCAGCTCCAGTCCCCTCGCGTCTTGGTCGCAAGGGGACTGGAGCTGCGGCGGGTGTCGTCCTCTATTTAAAGCCGTCGTGTACCGGATTGTTGAAACTTGTGGGTAGGTTGTGCGTAACTTGTGGGAAATCACGCGATTAGGACCCGGGAAATACAAAATTTTGACCAACTTGGTTTTAGAACCAGACTGACACTAGTCTGATCGTCTCGAGTTACCACCGTAGGTAAGGCTGCTCGCAACCGGGCCACTGATCATAGCCACTGGTGGCCAGCCGTACTACATAAGATTCTATTTCACTGCTGTACCGAATGGCTACCACCGATTATACGTGTGGCGCGTCTATACCAAATATATGAAAAAAACGTGTGGCACTCGGGCACTGCCGCGGTAAAGCTATTGCATAGCATTTTTTATCAACTTATGCAATTATAATATTTTTTTTTATTTTTTACCACGTTGCCATGCTTACCAATGTAGCTAGGCCGACCTATAGTAGACGGCATGGGGGGTGTTAGGTTTTTTTCGTTATGAAATTTCTTCATTTAAAGCTCAAAGCCCGCGATAAAAGCTATGCAATAGCTTAAAAGTATGTTAAGTCACTGTCGCAGGCCACTAGTGGCTGTGGTCGGTGGCCCGGTTGGGCCAAGCCTATGGCGATTGTAATCCAATTTAGTGATTAAGCTTGATTCATTTTGTGATTTTTTGGCTTGCTGAGAAATGCTAAAGGAACTAATGAGAGATGCATTAATATTTTCTGAGTGTTAGAACTAATTCTTGTTATGTTAAATGTTTAGAACATATCAAAGTGATCCGTGAACAAATATGAATAAAAATGATCGATTTGATTTGTATATGTAGCAAATAAATTGAGATGAAACATGGCAAATAGACAAAGAAAATAAAATATAGTATGAACTCTATTCTGTATAAACAAAATGATAAATGGTATTTCCTGGTGGGAAGTACATCCTTGATTTTAGAATGCCATACAAAGGGGCAATGCAGGAAATGTTTTTGGTTCCTAGCGCCGCGCCGGGGGTGATTAGGGGTAGATTGTTATTATTATACACTAGCAGTGTCCCATGGTTTCACCCGCTTAGCAAATAATACTCTTATTAAGAGATATATCTACTTGCATGTGTTATTCCAGATCTCCAGTTATCTATATTCTAAGTTTAATTGCAATCGGTTGCAATAGGTTGAGTTTAAACGTAAAAGATTAACAAACAACATCTTTGCAAACTTTCGCGTTAATAATATTTGATGAACCGAACTAATATTGGCTTGCGGGAGAGTTTAAAATATAATATGTAATTGCAAAATAGCAGTGTGCTGTTTGTGCGTATATGATTATAGCAGACTAGCAGAGTCCCGCGGATTCATCTGCGTAAGTCCCGATCCCGCGTGATTTTCCAAAAAATCTTTCTTAGTAGATACCTACAGAACACAAAGAATACACTCTCCATATTTCATGTCTCTAGGACCGGCGGTTTGGGCTTTGCGTTGAAATATAGGTAGGTAAGTCTGTCAGTCAGGGCATTGAATTTTATATGTACCTATAGATATATACACTTATGAAAAACACTGACTTTGATCTTTCATCCCATTATATTTGTGTTCAAGGGTTTTCTCGAAGTTTGTCTCAACACAATGAACTTGATGCCATCGTTTATTTTAGGCCGACTTTCAAGAATGTTCAATACTCTATACCTATTAGTACCTAGTATATATGTACATACATTCAACGGTGAAGGAAAACATCGTGAAGAAACCCACAGCTTAGTTATCTGCAGACGTATTGACCTTTTCTTTACTCTGGGCATAGCTGACTAGGCTGGCAGGGTGGTATTGGTACTAAAGAGCCATAAAAAGAATACATTAAAACTTGCTTCCGCTGTTTAAATCTTCTTAGAATTTGATGACACGGGCAATTATTACACAACCACATTTAACGTTTAGGATTGTTAAAATTATTATTACATAAATAAGTATGCAATCAATAAACTAAATATTTTTCACGTTTTTTTCGCAGATATGGTCCACCCATTCCTAAAATAACGTTGGATATTATGTTTCCTTGAATGATTTTATTCAATCACTAGCTGCGTCTCGCGGTTTCACCCGCGTAAGTCCCGATCACCTGGAAATATCGGGATCAAAAGCCTATGTTACTCAGGGTGAATGTAGCTTTCTAATGGTAATTTTTTTTGAGAATATTTGAAATCGATCCAGTAGTTTTTGAGTTTTTTCATTACAAACATACAGACGCACACACACACACACACACACACACACAAATACAAATCTTTCCTCATTATTATATAAGTATAGATATGAATAATCAGTTAATTTTTTTTCGAAGTCGGTCCAGCAAAATTAATATTAATTTTGTAGGAACTCACTAACTTTACAAAATATCCAGAAAAATGTTAAGCCGTTATTAAAAACATACGGACAGACGTACAATAAGTGATCTTATAAGGCTTCCTCTTTTTACCTTTTGAGGTAGGGAACCTTAAAAATCAACAGTGCTGACGCATAGTTGAGACACTTTACTTATAGGATAAGTACCCTGATGATGGTAAGTGTCACAGACATACATGTAGGTAGCTAGACCACGCGAATTCATGTCCTTCGCGTATCAGAAAACGCGAAAAACCCTGACAAAATGATGCGCCCGGCCAGGAGTGGTATTTTTGAACCGTTAGAAAACTCTTTCGGATGCGAAAGGCCGCGCGGTCTCGCTCACACACCTGCTCAACGAGCGAGAGCAAGTTTGCAAAATTCGAACTTTCGCATACGAATTCAATTCCAGTGGTTCAAAAATACGACTCCAGGCCCGGCGCACATTATGAGCATCGTCACGGCTGAGGATTTTAGTTGGCAAATAGCATTATACATTAAGTTCACGGCAATAAAGTAGAAATTTCCATGATATACGGTCGTAGTAACAAATAGTTCCCGATAGTGTGCGCTTGCATGTAGGGATGCCGAAGGATCCCTTTCCTTGCCGATGCTCATAATGTGCGCCGGGCCTTACGACGTAGAACGATGACATAAAAGGTCCTAGATTGGGAGGGGGCAGTCGGTCATCTTACCTCATTAGTACCAACTGGAGACTTATATGGTGGAAAGAGTAGTAAAAGTTATGCTACAAAAACTCGGTCGGCCTCGAGTCGGCCTGGGCCCGTCCGAGCTCAGCCCGTTTTTAGGGGAGCAATCGGGCCTGGGAACTTACCTCATTAGTACCAAGTTGGGACTAATATGGTAGAAAGTAGACTTAAAGTTATGCCAATAAAACACGGTCAGCCGCGAGTCAGCCTGTCCGTTTCTTAACTCAGCCCAGATTTATGTTTACATACTAATCTTAGGTACTAAGTACTAGTTCTCGTATATCCCATTGTGTGGGGTATCATTAGAAAGCTTGTTTAAAAATATGTGAAAAAAACTTGGTCAGCCGCGAGTCAGCCTGTAAGTTTCGTAACTCAGCCCAGGAATATGTTTACGTACTAATCTAAGATGCTTAGTACTAGTTCGCGTCTATCTCATCGTGTGGGGTACCATAAGAAAGCTTGTTTAAAAATATTGAGGGTTTTCTAAAACCATTTTTCATTTAAGGGTACCATTTGCGAAATATCGATCTTTTTAATGGTAACTTCTATTCTTCATTAATTCGCAAACGGAACTCTTAAATGAAAAATAGTGTTACAACACCCACATTTTTTTTTAAAAAGCTTTCTATCGGTACCACACACAAGGTGTATATGCAAAATTAAATAAAAGCCCC
>OY292398.1:18780700-18831808 GCA_958496205.1 Idaea biselata | reverse complement strand
AACTTACAGGCTGACTCGCGGCTGACCAAGTTTTTTTCACATAACTTTAAGCCCACGTCCTCACCATAATAGTTTCATCCTATGATTCGATATTATAATAGCAAAATATGACTCTGAAAATAGTAACATTTTAAAGATCAGTATTTCGCAAACGGAACCCTTAAATGTAAAATGGTTTTAGAAGACCCACAATATTTTTTAAAAAGCTTTCTGACGATATCCTACACGATGGGATAGACGCAACTTTAAAAAAAAATCTCCATCTTACATGTACGGGAGCTACCCTACAGAAACTTTTTTTTTAATTTCAATTCTAAACTTTGATCGCGTAGTTATAACGTATATGTATGCGAAGTTACAGTTTCTCAGATCTAAGCGTCTAAGTTTTAGTATACCAACATAAAACTGGGCTGAGTAGGGACGGGCCCAGGCCGACTCGAGGCCGACCGAGTTTTTTAAGCATAACTTTTAATCTACTTTCTACCATATTAGTCTCAACTTGGTACTAATGAGGTAAGTTCCCAGGCCCGATTGCTCCCCTAAAAACGGGCTGAGCTCGGACGGGCCCAGGCCGACTCGAGGCCGACCGAGTTTTTTTAGCATAACTTTTACTAGGTACTCTTTCCACCATATTAGTCCCAACTTGGTACTAATGAGGTAAGTTCCCAGGCCCGATTGCTCCCCTAAAAACGGGCTGAGCTCGGACGGGCCCAGGCCGACTCGAGGCCGACCGAGTTTTTTTAGCATAACTTTTACTACTCTTTCCACCATATAAGTCTCCAGTTGGTACTAATGAGGTAAGATGACCGACTGCCCCCTCCCAATCTATCCCTGTTCACTCGCATTTTCGAGACCTCCAAATTGACCATCATCGGAAACATCAATCGAAATAAACAGCGTTACCTACTAACATTCCCGAAACACTTTTACCTTCAGTTTGTTTTCCGTAAACAAACCTTGGTTTCCTACTTTGTTTAAGTAAGTATTTTATTTGGGAAACTTCCCAACCAAGACTCGGTTCTGTTTGTCTTTTAGTTTAGAGAGTCCCAAAGCCTGAGTTAAAGATCTAATTAATTTGGACTTACGTTTATCGATCGTTGACTTTGTAACTGAAGATTAAAGTGGAACAAAGTTAATAAAGAATATTATAAAGAGAAAAGATTTATTTGTTTGTTTGTAACGAATAGGCTTCGAAACTACTGGACCGATTTCAAAAATTCTTTCACCAATAGAAAGCTACATTATCGTGGAGAAACTTAAACTTTTACTAGGTAAAAGATAAATCGTAATCCGTGAAAATGAGTCTTTAATTATAGTTTAGTAAAGAGGCTTCACTACATAGTATAAAACAAAGTCGCTTTCCGCTGTCTGTCTATCTGTATTAGATAACGGATTTTTTTAAAATAGATACGAGTGATTCAAGAAAAAAGTAAGTAATGCATAAAATAATGTAACTACTTGTAAAGAAACGAATCCCTTATCCATTCCTGACGACCGTGGCGCGTCGTGCGAAAGCGCGACTGCAATGCAGGAGGTTGCGGGTTCGATTCCCGCCGGGTGCAAGTATTTATGCTTATAAAATAAATATTTGTGTCTGGTCTGGGTGTCCTTCTATGTATAATATGTATGTATTTACAAAAGAAAAATAAATATAAGTATTATATCCGTTGTCTAGTCACCGTAACACAAGCTTAGTCGCTTACCACGGGGCTACGTGGCGCTGTGTGTTGTTCACAGAATTTATTTATTATTATTATTTATTATTGTTTATAGTAAACATTATTTCTTAGTGTTAAACCACACTTAGGAAATCCCGCCGGGTACATTTTTTTTCAAAAGCAGCATTGTTTATAGGTTAAATTTATTTATTCATTTATTTATTTACAATTCTTACAACAACCATTACAGGATAAACCTTATGCGATAGTGTGCAATATTAAAATACAATACAAATTAATATCTATACTGGAAAGTAATGTACAAAGTTGTTCAGTTTGTGTGACGTTTGTTTTGTCACACCATGGCCAAACCTTATAGCGCAGATAAATACCAAAGTTTTTGCATAACACTTGCCTTATTACCCTCTTTGTAGTTAGAAGGATAGAAGTTTTTTCTTATTGGGTACTACCGACAAGTCTGTACTCTTACCATCCTAACCGTCTACGTTAAAAGCCGGCGAATTTCTTGGGTTTGTCGCATAACTCTTGGGTTGGTCATAAAGCTCCCTATCTCTACCTATTTCCTTGTTATCCTTTCCACTCACACATGTATGCAATCGTGGCTATATGTAGGTTGGTCTAAATATCCGTATGAAACATTATAGTGTGTGTGAACGTGTAGGTAGAGGCGATATTGCTACGTAGCAAATGAATTGCACAAGATTACAACTTTCTTCATTATATTATATTGAAAAGGCTTGTTAAGTAAATTCCGAATTATCTTTTTGATTTAGTTTTTTGTATCTTGATAAGACAACATATCTTAGAATATGTACTTTAGTTATCAAACTCTAACTCAGAACTCAAAAATATGTTTATTCAATAAGATATTATTATTTACATGATCGTTTGGAAACGTCTGTAGCTAGTGTGTCTTCGGAACGCGACGTCCAATAAGAAGAAGACACAAGAAACTCATGGGGTTTTCATTTTATTTACATAACTAAACTATAATCAACTGTTTTAAGCGCGGTTCATGAGATACTGCCTGGTGGGAGACAGACAGACGGACAGTCGAGTCTTAGTAATGGGGTCCCGTTTTTACCTTTTGGGTACTGAACCCTAAAAAAGAAACTTAACTACCAGAAACTCCTGTGGGAACAAAGCAGAAGTTACGCTCGAACTACGTTTCAGTTGAAATTTTTGAGATTACTTTTTACTTTTAAATATTTCTGGGAAGTTTACCTATTCATAGTTTCGGGGAACTCTTTAAAATGTTTCATGAGAGTAGAGTAATTTCCGAATAAATTTTCATGTTTTGGCTTCATACCTGAAACCTTCATACCTACCGTTTGTTTCGGAACGTCTAAAGGAGATCTTAAATTCATGTATTTATTGGGCATAGTCGGCGTATATATTTTTTTTCGATTTTTTCGAAACCTACATATTTGGATTGAGGAGATAAACAGAAAATATGCGACATGTCGTTTTATATAACTTTCGAACCATTTCTTTTAAAACTTCATTGCCCCATATTATTATTATCTCCGAAACATGTCACTTTAGGACATCATGTAATGGAATATTTTATGTTTATTTAGCTCTCCTCTATTCAAATACATAGGTTTTATCTTGCGATAAGAGATCGAGAAAAAATCAAGATGTCTGCCACCGACTTAATAGGTTCTTTTGCCCTCAAATTTTATTAAATACATACCTAATATATGCACATGACTTTATATGCCAACTTTTGTATAATATATACCTACCTACATTTTTTTAAAGAAAATACAATTGTTAGACGTAGAGTGAAGAATATAAAGAAATAAATTTAATGATCCTCACTAATGCTACCAATTTATATCAGTAAGTATGTATTTTATATTTTTTCGTTTGTGTTCATTATTCATCTGAAATGAAGTCATTTGGAGAGCTGTATTCATAAGTACCCAGTCTTACCCTTATTTGTGTTCAAAAAATCTATTACAGCTCGTAGTTAAGCCACTGCAAGTACAATTTAATTTACAAGTGAAATTTGTTCGATATGAGATTTGTACAGTAAGTATAGAAATCACTCCTCATATGGTCCGCGGATAACCCTATTCTTTGCCGGGGCTACAACACAGCCAACCAACAATAGTATCGACCTATAGTTAAAAGGCTAGTAAAGCTACGATATCATACCAGAATCTCGACATTTATGACTCAATATTTAGGCTTTAGAGGATTCACCTTGCTCAAGCCTAGCCTAGTCTTCTGTTTACTAGCACATAATACCACAGTACCGGTATTGTTTTTCATCGAATAGTTTTTGGTTTAGTAATGTCTTTTACAATTTATGCACCTAATAAAATAAATATCAAATTTTAAAAAACCCAAGTCGTTTTTTACGCGAAATGTAGCGCACACGTAAATTTTACTAGGATAGAATAACTCATAAAAAACTACTAGAACTGACAAAGTTGAATAAAGTTTCAAAACAAGTAGCTTTACAAAAGCACACGGGGTGTAAGTACTTATACAACTTTTATTACCACATGATTTTGTGATGTGAGCACTTGAGTAGAATTAGAATGCATAATGGAGGCACAGAGAGGTTGTAACAGACGTATTCTCGCGGTGGGCGAGCAATGCACAGCGAATGAGGGTTCGCGAACGGGTGGCTAACATGTAACGTAGGTAGATATTGAAAACTTGGACGACAAAGGTTATGATATCGTATCCATTCCTTTTCTTCGTTTCTAAGGGGTCGTAAGCGAGCAGTAAGAAGGGGTTTTTGGAAATTCATCCCTTAAGGGAGTTATAGTATCTACCATAAAGATTAAAAGGTTTGCTTGGCGTTTTCCGTACGCACTCGTTGTCACATAACTGGGCCATTGTACGTGATTTTAAGACGCGGGTTACCTCGCGATGTTTACCTTCACCGTAAGAAGGAAATTTTGGTAAAGTACCATATTGAAAATTAATCCCTTTAGGGGGTTAAAGTTTCATAGAGACTTTCATCCCTTTACGGTGATTACAGTTCGTAAGAAAGATACTTTTTATTACTTTTAGCATTGTTTAAATGCTCAACGTTTCATGAGGCAGGATTGCCAAAAGACAATTAGTAGTCAATCCTAATACAAATACCTGTAAAGGTCTCGAAACGTTGGGCATTTAAACGATCCTAAAAGTAATAAACAACACCGAAAAACTTACTTAGGTAATAATAATATCTATTTTGAAAACTTTTTCTTACATAAGTTCTTAAAAGATATATCTTCATTATGTAGGCACGTAACAAAACCTGCAAAGGTAGTAAGTAGTCGACAACTACTAATTGGATGAAATTTAAAGCTGTATTTACTCAAACTGCGACGAGGTGAAGAAACTTCCATTTCTCTTTGGAAAGTTGACGGCGTAGTTGTTTGTCGTAATGCACTTAGCTAGAGCAAGCCGGAACTGGTTTATAGAACGCTCGTAAATAAATCTATTTACAACTGTTCTTTGACGATGTTCCTCTAGACTATCTAGACAACTTGTTATTGTTAGAAATTCTTCCACTTGAAGTAAGCACTAGGTTTTATAGGCTTTAGTTATTGTAGAGAACGCGAAGTAAATGTTATTCAGTTAATCTTTCTTATTCGTGAGACTTTATTTTAAATTGAAGTCATGAAAGAAATAAACTTGGCTAAACTCGGTCTACCCATGAATGGATGTCTGAAAAGACCTTGAAACGTAGGGCGTTGATTAAATGTTTAGTATAATTGAAGCAACGCGATTAAAACCGGAAAAAATATATACTATCTAATCTAATACTAATATTATGAAGAGGTAACGTTGGTAACGTGTATATTTGTATGTAGGTATGTATATTGGGGGTAATCTCCGAAACTACTGGACCGATATTAAAAAATCTTTCACCAATGGAAAGCTACATATCGAGGAGTAACATAGGCTACTTTTGATCCCGATATTTCCACGGAATCGGGACTGACACTGGTAAAACCGCGGGACTCTTCTAGTAATATATAAAATGTGTTTAATTTGCGTGAAGAATTCGAGTAACCAACATACCTACTCGTTTATTTACATACTTACACACAACTTTCACATCTTCTATATAATATATCTGTATATCTTCTATCTTCTTCTTCTTCTTCTTCTTATATATAAAAATGAAACTTTTCCGTTGTCACGACATCACGCGTGAACGGCTGGACCGATTTCCATAATTCTTTTTTTGTTGTGTTTGCTATTGTCAGGAGAAGGTTCTTATGAAAGAAAAAATGCTAAACCGATTTTGATGAATTTTATTTTTTTATACTAAACGACAGGATAACGTCTGTCGGGTCAGCTAGTCTTCTTCTTCTTCTTCTTATACAGGGTGTTTGGTGGAGGGTTAGACAGACTTTGTGGGCGTGTAGGTGAACCTATTTGTAAAAAATGATTTGAAGGAAAAGATCCTAACACTTCACAATTTTTTTTTATGACTATTTTTGTGATTTTCTATTTTTTTCCCAAATTTGACCTCTTTACCCCTACAACTTTTTTTTGTACATGTTTTCACTTAAACTTTTTATTTGATTTTAGTTTCAGATGTATCCTTGATCTATCAAAGGCATTATTAATCCAAAATAATTGGAAAATAATTAGTTATGGGCTCTCAAAGTTAAGAAAATAAAAAAATGTTGTCCGAAAGGTCAACTAAACATCGTTTTAAAAAAAAAACTAATAGTGATCGACGAGTTCAAATACTCTTAAAAATTTCTCTTGACATCCCTTATTACAACGGTGTACTACATGTAGCATAAAAATCTACCAACTTGTAAAAAACAAGGTTTAGGGGGGGGAAAATGGAGTGAAAATTCGAAGGAAAAATTACACATTTTTTTTTTTAATAACGAATTTTGTTCAAAAACATCTCCCATAGTTCCAATACATAATGTGCGCGACAGGTAGAGCCCATAAAATAATAGAGAGTTTAGGAACAGAGCGTCCCTCTGTCTAGGGACAGAGCGTTCCCAACTAGAGAGTTCACAAACTCGTGGATTAGATGACTTGGCCCCATTTCATGGGCTCTACCTGACGCGCACATTATGTATTGGAACTATGGGAGATGTTTTTAAACAAAATTCGTTAATAAAAAAATTAAAATCTCTAATGTTTCCGTTGAATTTTCACTCCATTTTCCCCATAAACCTTGTTTTTGACAAGTTGGTAGACAAGTTTTTATGCCACATGTAGTACACCGTTGTAATAAGGGATGTCAAGAGAAACTTTTAAGAGTATTTGAACTCCTCGATCACTATTAGTTTTTTTTTTAAAACGATGTTTAGTTGACCTTTCGGACAACATTTTTTTATTTTCTTAACTTTGAGAGCCCATAACTAATTTTTTTTCGTATTATTTTGGATTAATAATGCCTTTGATAGATCAAGGATACATCTGGGACTAAAATCAAATAAAAAGTTTAAGTGAAAACATGTACAAAAAAAAGTTGTAGGGGTAAAGAGGTAAAATTTGGGAAAAAAATAGAAAATCACAAAAATAATCATTAAAAAAAATTGTGAAGAGTTAGGATCTTTTCCTTCAAATCATTATTTTACAAATAGGTTCACCTACACGCCCACCAAGTCTGTCTAACCCTCCACCAAACACCCTGTATATAAAAATAAATAAAACGTTTTCCGTTGTCACGACATCACGCGTGAACGGCTGGACCGATTTCGATAATTCTATTTTTGTCGTGTTTGCTATTGTCAGGAGAAGGTTCTTATGAAAGAAAAAATGCTAAACCGATTTTGATGAATTTTATTTTTTTATACTAAACGACAGGACAACGTCTGTCGGGTCAGCTAGTTATTTTATAAAAATGAATTCGTTTTTCCCTTGGTCACGGCATTACGCGTGAACGGCTGGACCGATTTCGCACATTCTTTTTTTGTTGTGACCGATTTTGATGAATGTTGGTATGGAGATAGATACCTATTACCTATAAGTATACATAAAAGGGTAGTAGTAGGGTAGGGTGGTAGTAGTAATATAGGGGAGTAGTATCTAATAGTAGGGTAGGATAAAAGGAGTGTAGGGTGGTAAGTTTTTTTATATTTAACGGGCAGGACAATGTCTGTCAGGTAGTTTATAATATTAGAAGAATTTCAGACATTTTTTTTCTATATTTGAACGAGAATTATGTTTGAACTTCAGATTGAACGTCTGCTTGACTAATATAAACAATATCACTGTACAATTTCTTCGTAGAGAATAGATAAAACACCGAGTTTGTTATCATCCCATGTTCGACCCAAGGCGTAATTTTACGGACACGGTCCCTGAATAATGTCCAAAGGCTCACAGGAGGTGAATTCTCGAATGATTTCCCTAGAAACGATATAAAAGTCATATTCATATTCCTTCCGATGGTTTTACGATCCACTCAACCGAATTACATTGGCAGTAAGATTGTTACTAAAACGATCAAATATTTTGAATAATACAGTTAGGCAAATAGTATGTTTGAGTATCTGTTATAATGACAAATAATTCTGCAGTTTAAGTAGGTAGATAACTTTTTGGGGTTTCGTGCTCAAACAGGACCTATTTACTAAGAAGACTCCAGCGTCCAGCTGTCGTTCTGTCTGTCACCAGGCTTTATCTTATGAAAACTTGAACAATGACAGCTAACACAGTTGATTTATTTACAGTTGATGAATTCCTATTGCCGCTGTAACAACAAATACTAAAATCAGATTATAAAAAATATTTAAGTGGGGCCTACAACAAAAATGATTAAGTGATAATGGTACAGAACCCTTCATGCGCGACTCCGACTTGCACTTGGCCTGTATTTTTCTTAGCCCGTCAATTTGTCCCACTGTAGGACGCGGGTCTTCTCTTAGAGGGGTTAAGCAGCGTTATAAGACGCTACGGGAACCTACTCCAGACTTGAGTTACTGAGCTAGACTAAATAGTGTCTAGACGAAATGGATCTAGGTATGTTGGGTAAATAAAAACTATATTCGATTCGATTCGATGTTAGAAATTCGCATGCAATTGCGTCTATTTAAAAGTTTTTATTGAGTCATTTTATTTTACGATAGCCAAAGTAGGTATTGATCAAATTTAGCAGAAGAATGGTAAAAACTTTCGTAATGTTGTCGTTGTTTCGTGTTTCGTAGTTGGTAGGTATAGATAGATATAGATAATTTAACTCTTCTTCTATCTATAGGTATGTACATTTAAATTCCATACTCTGACAGATTAAACTATATATATATATTAACGCACAGCCTAAACGGCTGGTCATAGAGAGACATGAAATTTGAAGAGTGTGTTATTTGCAATGTGTGCGTGTGTAGGCATTCACTAAGAAAAGGTTTTTTTCTTTTTCTTCTTCTTCGGAAAAATTTCATTTGTGTGAAACTTTTTACTATCGTAATCTACATGACAATTCGTACATATCTTCTTCTTCTTTCTCTATTATTAAATAGTTTGTTTGTTTGAACGCGCTAATCTCAGGAACCGCTGCTGGTGCGATTTTAAAAATCCTTTAATGTTGGATAGTCCAATCATTGAGGAAGGCTACTTTTGATCCCGATATTCCCACGGGATAGGGATTTACGCGGGTGAAACCGCGGGACGCAACTAATACAAGACAATCCTAATAGGTACTATTCTATTCCTGTTTCCTCCTAAACACGCGGGTGTAGTCGCGGGAAGAAGCTATACAATACAATAAATTAAACTCGCGTGGATCACTTTGACACATGTCTTAAAACTGATTAACAAAAACCTTCTATGGGGTTAAGTTTGACAAGCTGTCCCTCTGTCATGTTTTGTGGGACACCATATTTCGATCGATTTTTGTTTCTGTTTCGATGAACGAGTGAACGATGTACGATGAACTATTTTGATCGTCTTTTGTTTTTCACTAATCGCCTCTATTAACTATTTTTACTTAAAAAATGTCTGTTTTTAAAATGTACTTACTTAAGAACGTGGCGACTGTTACCATTTCCATACAAACTTAATACCAAAATAAATTTCAATGAAAAAAATGTTTCTCCGTTTTATTTCATTTCGAATGAATATTTTGGAAAACCTTGCGTTGGGGACCCTTTAAAAGTAAAATCTTAATCCGAATAATATCGATATTAAGGTAGAAAACTAAATTTTTCATAATTTATTTTGGTATTAAGTTTGTATGGAAATGGTAACAGTCGCCACGTTCTTAATTCAACATTTTAGGAATTCAACATTTTGAGAAGTTCAACATTTTGGCACTAAAAGAAAAAAGCTCAAAAAATATCTTACTTCTAACTTAATTTTGCTTCACCTAATCGTAAGAATGTCTAACAGATAAGTACGACGATACCTAGATTGTTTAACTTAACAAATTGTTTGTATTTCACACAGGAACGAGAAGTTCTACACGTGTTGCGATGAGCCGTACCTCGACATCACATTCAACATTACGATGCGGCGAAAAACATTATTTTATACGGTGAACATAATCATACCTTGCATGGGGATCTCCTTTCTTACCGTGCTTACCTTCTATTTACCATCGGACAGCGGTGAAAAGGTAAACTACCTACCTACTACATAAATAAATACTATGTATTATGGCGTAGGTAATGTATTCTGAAAGGGGTTTTATCACGGCTTCTAGGCGTGTTACAGCTTTTGTTCTATAACTTTTGGTAAACCTTTTTTTTATGTTGAGGAAAACCTACCTGTTCCTCTATAATTTTTCTTATCTATATCTTCAGTAAATATTTCGCAATTATAAATTAAATTATAGCTCTCTCATCGTTTTCAATTTAGGGATCGAAGATATTGCTTTTTTTGAAAAAAGTGCTTTCAATAATGTTAGTACCCGGCGGGACTGCAAAAAGAAGTAATTCCTAGGTGTACTAAACACCTTTAGCCCTATTAATAAATGTAGAGTAAGGTGGGAGTAGTGAGAATATGCTTTGTGTGTTTCCGTGACAAGAACTTTCAACGTTTCAACGACACACAGAAACAAAAAGTTACATCAACCTCACTTCACGTTTATTAATAAGGCTATAAGAAATAATATTTAGGCCAAATATTTTATTTAAAACAATTACTTTACATTACGACTTAACATTACCTTTGCATAACGTTAACTTACTGATCCATTTAAGAAACAGTTGTTATAAATAATATACTGTTAAAAAAAGTCAATAATTAAATTATGAGCAGAAATTCCAAAGTCATAGAACAGTGGTTGGTCAACAGACAATTGTACGTCTAGAGCCACATTTCAGATTAGGTTACCCACGCTGAAAGACATAACTCTATACCTCCCTACATATACACGTCTCTTTATACATACGTACTACATATATCGTACGTCTTTGTTAAGGCGAAGCACGTCTCGCGCGACGATACGTGCTTTAATTAATAAATCACTATAGGGTTTTATTAATTGATGCGTACATCAGGTAGGCGGTGCGAAGGGTAGTGTAACTAATCGTGCTTTCTCTTCTTCTCTTATATCTTATTTGGCTCATCTATTGTGGGAGTTGATGTCACCCTAAGGTATAGAATGGCCTTATTTATTTGAACGTACGCGCAGTCACAAATAGACTTCTTCTTTTCGTGTAGTAGTGTGGTGTTAGAGTTTTCAGGTCGACCTTAGGATTTGTATTTAGAAAAAAAAGGCTTTTTCCAAAATTCTGTGCTCACTGCTGCGGGACTTAAACCCTCTCCCTGGAGGGTTACTTCGGTTCGTTTCGATACGAGAACGATACTGTCATAACGATGGTTCTACTGTCACCCTACTATCAGAATGTGACAGTAGAATCATCGTATGACAGTATCGATGTCGTATCGAAAAGAACCGCAGTAACCCTCCTGTCTCTATCGCCCTTAGGTTTCTAACTTTGGACTAAGATATAACTAAATTTTAAGATTAATTTACATATTCCATAATAGTATTTTTATGATAGTCAAGCGGAAGCTTGACTTAAAAGTTATTAAAAACGATGGAAACATAACAATAATACATTAGAGAGGTTTATTTTTAAAGATAGACAAAATGCAACTACATATTTTGTATTTTTTCCTACAGGTAACATTGTCAATATCGATATTGATTAGTCTCCACGTGTTCTTCCTGTTGGTGGTCGAGATAATTCCGCCGACGTCGCTGGTTGTGCCCTTGCTGGGAAAATACCTCATTTTCGCCATGATACTTGTATCAATTAGGTAAGCACCTTTGTATCTAAAAAGCCGAAAAGTTAAATATTTTATAAGTATAAAAAATACTGGCTCCGAAAGCCAGAGTTTTCAAACTTTTCCCTAATTTATATTAAGAAAATAACCTACTGATTTTTTTTTTTATAAAATAATTTCTATAATTCGGATTAAGTATCTCTCAGCCTTGATTTTATTTTTAGGTTGATTTGGTTTTTAATCTCTGTCTAAAATTTTTGGAAAAGCGAGAATCTATTTCAGCTCCAGTACAATTGTTATTATACTGTAATTAAAAGATGCCTGACTAGCCAACCGTCCACCGTCAACTCAGCTAAGTTAGTTCAGCTTGGCTCATAGTGTGCCATAGTGGAACCAGGTTTTTTATACACTTGTTTAAAAAGCTGGCGAGTTAAAACTAACTTAGTTTAGTTAGTTAGCTACGATCGTCTGGGTACAGACTTAATGCGCGAGAGCTTTTTCCAGCGATTTTTGTAATCTCAAATTCGAAAGTTTACCTTTCGGATTTGAAATAAAACCCCGTATGTTGATCTAGGCTTTCTACATAATGTATTATTGTAGGTACTTGTATTGCAGTTAGAATAATACATAAAGCTACCCAGACTCTTTGTAAAATCATAATGATCTATCTATTACCTTTTATGTAACCAATTTCTAACAACACAATTTACTTACCCACGCATTTTTCCATGCGATTTGGTATTGGTTTTATGCACAATAATTTCGGTTCAGTATTTTATGAGATACGCGTACGTGTTATGTTTCTCTAATACGTACTTCCAGTAGGTTCTTACGGATATAAAATCATATATAATAATAGATATAAAAAAGCATTCATGCCGTTCCGCGTATAGGCGGTATTAGACGGTCTTATAATAGAAGTATTGTATGCCCTGTGTGGTAACTGTTGAGACTAACTTATAGCACTACTTATTATCTGCTGATGTATATAGTTATAAACCATAAATTCTATTTTCTTCCATCTTAAGTCCTTCTTATATTCTACTCATATTTTAAACACCTAGAAAGTCTTTGAGAATGTGGAAATGTATGTTACTCTTCACGCAAAAACTATTAAACCGATTGCGATGAAACTTGGTGTATAGGTAGCTGGAGACCTGAAATGATACTACTTTCTCCTAGATCTTCATACTAGTGCTAGTGATTCATAATTTAGTAAAAGTTAAACAGTCGCCATCGTCATCATCATTTACACATTCATTTTTCGTTCATTTATGATACTCTCAAATCTAACCGTCTTATCGTCAACGGCTTAAGAACTAACTTAGTTCGCATAGTTAGTTGTGCCAGTTTTTTCATTTATGTGCGTCACCGCAAACTATGCCAACTATGCTCATGTGCTTGACTGGACAGCTAATTAACTAACGGCCGTATTCACAAAGCACCCTACGCGTGGCTTAATGCTTTGTCTTCCTCTTGTGAGTCATATTACGAGAAACAAATCCTGAGTTCATTGAAGTGATATGATAATTAATCGACGTAAACATCAGCGAAAATGTGACAGAGCTTAATCCATGCATAGGATAGTTTGTAAATACGGCTGTTAATTTGGTTGGGAGTGGGGGTGCGTTCCAGTAATTGGGAAACACTGATGTACTACAAAGGTTTTTGGTTACAAAGTGCAATAATCACAAACGGAAAACTTGTGAACTTTCGTGTTCGTATTTCCTTCTATTAGGTTTAAATTAACAGCGCGGAAAACGTTAACACCGTTCGACTTTAGGTAACTGTACCTGCCTTCTTGAATAAATAATTTTCAGAAGAGTTTTGCATTTAGTTCTGGCTTAGTTTCGCTTTCTGCTTTGGAAACTTTATTTAATTTGTTTATTTAATTTGTTTAATTTATTGTTGGAAACTTTAGAGATTTTAGTTTATGTTCCTTCCTATATATCTATCCGTCATAGCGTTATACTATCAAAAACATAAATATGAAATGTGAGCTAAGGTCAATATTACGAATAAGGTCTAAGGTCTGAATTTTATTTGCACACGGTGCTGCTCGCTATTTCTGTTAGCTTGACCTTGGCTTGACACGCTACAGCGTGTCTAGATATCCGCGCTGTTGGCCCAGTGGTAGATACCTCGATTTTCTAGGTTTATTGCCCTAATCCCCACAAAAAGGTAGGTAGGGATTATGACAGTTTTCAAAAACAAATTGGCATTTCCTAACTTTATTAATCCCGGTTTGTGGAGACTCTGCTTCTGTAGAGGTACACCACAGAACATAAAAATGTTTGAACACTCTTCTTTAATAAGCTTATTTCACAAATTGAATAGCGAGTTTCAAATCGATTTTGTAAGCAATATTAGCTAAGCTACGCCGCCTTCTTAAATTTAAATAACATACTTAGGACGGTTCCCAAAAAATGAGGTGTTAGGTGCCTCTAAAATAAATACGGTAAGCCAAAAGAAAACCCGCTGAGCTTTTTATCAAAACCAACGCCGCCATAATAAAAGTAATTATATTTAAATATGGCAGTCGCGGCGCCCCGGCCTGTCTACAATCCGTCGCATTTCCATTTAAATTAAAAGTCGCTTTGCTAACCAAGACTTTGAGTCTAGTCAAACCATTTTTTTTATATAATAGAAACTTTATGCACATACGCGTACGTAATTGACCTATGTATGTAGGATAGGAGTATTTTTAATTTGAATTTGAGTGCCGTCAGAAATGTCGACGATTTTTGAGCTACAACTTGATATTTTAAATAAATAATAAAAACGTGATATATATTGGATGCTTAGTACTAACTTAGGAAGCTATAACTTTGCATGTATTTACTTACATGTAAAGTTACAGCTTCTCAGTACTAAGTGTTTCTAACGTAGGCCGCTGAGAGACAAACGGACGGACGGACAGACGGACATGACGCAACTATAAGGGTTTCTCGTTGACTACGAAAACCTAACAAAGGGATTTGTTCCATTGAATTTTGCCGATTCTGTCAGTTAAGTTACCTTTAAAACTTCATAATTTGGTGTGCTATCAAATTAAATCCTGGTCCAATTTAGATATCTAGCAAATATACCTCCTCTTAGTTCTTTGTCTGCTTTATAATACCATGTTTTTAACCGTATATGCATGTGCAAATAAATGTTTTCTCTCTTCTTTTATATACTCTACAAAAATATTAATTAACACTCGTTAAAGGAGTACTTTACTACAAAATGGACCTGTGAAAAAAAACTCACTGCGAATTATTTAAAACCGATAGCAGCGTAGGGTTGAGTATAATCAGTTTAAATTCATATTTTATAAAATAAAGGCAATTTTATAGCCAAATTGTAACACAGAACATCTCAGAAACATCTAAATCATGCTTTGTCCCAGTCTCGTAAGTGACATTAAACGTCAGGGAGAATGTGACAAAGTATTTCTTATTTATGGAGGGCTGTAAGATTTTAGCATATAGCTTATGAGCATGAGCGAGATTATGGATAATATTTTACGATTTTTTTTCATGCACACTTTAGGTCAAACCCCACGGGACGAACGCAGAAATGATGGTTATAGTAGCTACGCCTCTGCCACTCGAGTTATTGTAAATCACAAACGAGACGCAAATAATACTAAATCGTGTCTCCATTATTTCCCGTATCATTACCAAGGTTTAATAACAGTAGCAAATCGTCATTATGATCGTGTAATGATTCCCTCCATCGTTACAGGGCCTCTCTCTATATACCCCTGTACAAACAAGCGATCTGCTTATTTAGGACAGGAATTTCCTTCATACCTCTCAACATAGTCCGAATACTAAACCTCCATCCGAGGTGAAGGTTGGATAATCAATCTTGATTAATCGGTATATAGTACAAATGTATTAATAAACCCCAATTACGATGTGGATGTTACAATGAGAATAATAGGATATTATTTTATCGTCTTGAGAGATTACTATTGGTAATTACCTACATCTTTATGTCGATTTATTTGTCTCTAAGGACGGATTTTACCAATTATTCCGTCTTTCTTGACTAAATAGTGGAATTTGTGTTTAAGCAATCTGAGTGAACTGGAAAGACTATGCAAAATGCCGTATTTAAAAACCATTTTCCGATTTAAGCCCATTAACGGCTAGCGAATACTAGCGATGCCATATTGCATCGCTAAATCACAGATTTAAATCATCATCATCCGAGCGTTGTTCCCGGTTGCATCTCTCTCGAGAGCCCGGGGTCCGCTTTCCTACTTTTACGTCTCCACTTCGCACGATCTTCGGCATCCCGTGTGGTGAGGCCATTTGCACGCATATCCGATCTTACAACGTCAAGCCAGCACTTCTTGGGTCTTCCCAATCTGCCGCGGCCGGGCGGAGGCGCCATAGCAAGACATTTGTTTCCCACGTAACTAGCCGGTTTTCGTAGAACGTGGCCGTACCACCGTAAGCGGCATTCTTGCAGTTTGTCTGCAATGTCTCGGACATGAAGGCTGCCCCTGATGCGGGAGTTTCTGACGCAGTCTTTTCGCGTCACTCCACCCATCCAGCGAAGCATCTTCATCTCCGTGACACGCAGCTCTTGCTTATGTCGCTCAAGTAATGGCCACGCCTCACTACCATACAAAAGGACAGGTCTAATGATCGTTTTATAGACCTGTCCCTTCAGTTTAACCGGCATTTTCGGGTCACAGATGACACCAGTTACCTCTCGCCACTTGGCCCAAGCTGCCGAGATGCGGGACTTGACGTCACAATCGATGTCACCGGACTCGTGAAGCACAGATCCCAAGTACTTAAACTGGTCTGTCCGCTCGACCATGTGACCGTCTACGCAGACAGGTGTGGGATCTGTGGTATTGCTAGCCAAGTATTCGGTCTTCGCTACGTTGAGTTGCAAACCGCCGTTCTCAAGTGACTCTTTCCACGCATTTACACGCCTTCCCTTATCCGAGTCCGCTAGCGCAATATCATCAGCATACATGAGCATCCACGGGGGCTGCTTGTGTGCGTCTCGGATGATTACGGACAGTGCGTCCAGTATTACGCTAAACAGAAACGGACTTAGGACAGATCCTTGGTGAACTCCGACTGTAATGGGGAAAGATTTAGTGTCACCAACAGCAGTTCACACCACTGAATCGGAATTTCGGATAAATCACAGATTTAAATGGTTGTGGATAATTCTTCTGTTTTTGCGATGTTGGATTGAAATTAAATAAATTTTCGGTTTCAGAATTGACAATCCTGAAAAAAGACCTGTATATAATGCTAAAAGTAATAAACACCACTCGATTAAAACCGATAAATGAGTTTAATCACATGGTTGTTTTCATTATCAATATTACATCGAGCCCCGTTAAAAACAAATTTAAACATGGTGAATAGCCATGTGAATAGTCTGTTATTTAATAATTATTGGTAGTGATTACTTATTTTAATTAAGAGTTACCAGTTTTCATAGTTGACAGCTGAATATATTTATACGTGTGCGGTGTTTTACAATATTACCTTCCTATTTAAGTTGTTTCTTCATAGGACTTTGATTTCTTGGTAATCTAACACTCGTATTTATAGACAAATCTGAGTGATTATTACTTTGGCTAAGCAATGCCCTGTCTCGCTCTTATTAGTGATTTTTAACGTCAACGAAAATGTGACAGACACATTACTTAGACAAGTAATTACTTAGAATTGACTATAAATACGAGTGTAAGAATCTTTTCTAATGTCTTTTATAATTCTTCCACAAGCTGTTCATGTTATCTGTTTTGAATAATTTCTGCCCATAATTTGTTATTACCTATAAAAAAAGTTATAAAACAGACAAAAGTTTCCCAAGATGGTTTCGCAAGAAAACTCAGCTGTGACCCGTTTCGTTTATATTCCAATTGTTTGTCTTTCGTCGAGTTTTGAGGGTGAAACCTTCTGAATATGGATGATTTTATTAAAATGAAGTGATCATGAACAATTACCGCCCATATTATCATGAATATTGGTGTAATTTAAGTGGAAGTCAATATTGAGAACGGTCGTTCATTGCTATTAATATTTGTATTAAAGGGGATTTGAATAATGTAAAATTCAATTGATCGCAGAATTAATTCAATATTCACTCAAGGTGTTTCATTAACACTGATTGTTTAATAAACTTTTTAAATTCACACGATTTGTTATCATAGTTACATTTTCCCGGGTGTTTATCGCTTATTATTATTTATTTTCTTACCTCTACGTTTCAACCATGTTACAATGGTCTTGGCGCACTTTCTTCTTCAAATAAATAATAATACGCGATAAAGACCGGGAAAATGTAACTACTGATTGTTTACTTGTTCAGGTAAAATATCTCTTCAATTTATGGAGCTTACGTATAAGTATCTATATACCCCTGTGTCTTTTAGAAACACTACAAAGTAATAACAAAATAATAAATACTAAACTGAAGGTCGTTTGCGAATTAACAGCCAATTATTTTAAATCGCGTTTAAAGCAGCTGTAAGCTTTCAGAGGTAGAGAATTATGTTCTAGAATTCCAGTTTACACATAATGACCTTTGCTCTTGTATTGAACTAACAGTGAGATTTATTTTCAGTATATGTGTAACGGTGGTGGTGTTAAACGTCCACTTCCGATCGCCGCAGACGCACCGGATGGCGCCGTGGGTGAAGCGGGTCTTTATTCACATACTGCCGCGGCTTCTGTTTATGAAGCGACCGCAATACAAGTTTGATATTACGAGGTGAGGACGGCTGAGGCTATAGTATAAACTTATAAGTAATATTATTAGCACTGGGTAATATTGCCGCGTTTTGTAGCGTGTGGCGCCTACCGGCAGACGGTAAACTTGTAGGTATAGGTACGTATAATATAAAATGTATGAAAATACAGGAAAAAGTCGTTGACGGCGTTTTGTGTTGTGTCGTTACGTGCGCCTAGGCTAAAAACTGCCGGTTTATTGCGAGGTTTACGTATGATATTGATACAAATTAGTGAAGTTCTCTTGTAATATTATTTAGATTTTTTTCTCCGCTATAGGTATGCCAGAAGACCCGAGTGCCAGCTAGCCACTTTGTGGTGGAACTTATGATGTGTATTGTGTAGCGTCATTTTCCTTTAAAATATTACTAAGCCAAAATGCAAACAAATGTATCTACCTATTTATGTACCTAAATAAAATTGTGTTAAAAATACACCATAAATATTTGTGTGCGGTTTGATATAAATTAAGCGCGTATTTTTAACCGCGACTGCCCGCGTATTTACGTGGAAATAAGTGACAACGCGGTTTTTTTCCGCAGTGCGGTTTAAGCTTATAAACTTTGTCACATATGTAACTAAGTAGGTACACGTAGCCCTCAAAATTAAAGTCAAATTAACTAAGGATTGTCGTTTCATCAAGTTACGTGTGGGGTTCACAAACATGCTTATTCATTCACACCGGTTACCATAAGTTAGAGAACACAACCGCGTATTCGTAAATACTTTTATATGTCGGTCGGAAACATCTGACTTCGCTTTATAACATTAGGAACTTTTGGGTAAACTCATTTCGTAGGTACGTTACTCATATTTAACAGAAACTTCGTTGTTTGTTCTAACTAATATTATTACAAATTGTAGGTATAAAGTGTTTGTGCCCTAGTTACGGTTCATTGGCTCTACCGATTTCCTTTGCAAAATATCGGATTTTTTATACACAAAAAACAATAGGTACGTCCTAATTGATAGATAACCTCCTTTTTTTAAATCTGTTAAAGGATAGTGTTTTAGTGTGTGTTGTTGTAAGATAGTGTGTGTGTGTAGTGTTTGACATGGCTAACTTAAAAACCAAAAAATAATTTCGTTTTATACTGTCTAAAATATGTAATAATAAACATTTCGTAATTTCATTTTAGCTCCAGCTGTAGGTTTTCACTCTCTCCTAAAAGGCGATTCAAGTTTTTTACAAGTTTAAATAGCCTTAAAATAAAGTCGTCGTCTTGCTTGCTTTTAATGAAAATCCTTTTTTTTAAACTTAAACAAAAACATTTTAGCTACTTACACTCGTAATAGAATAATACCTACTTACGCTTAGTAATTAAATTATATCCTAATTTATTAACGGGCTGATTTTCCTGGTACTCTGCGATTAACCAGATGGCGCACCTGAACCGAATTAATCCTATTAACAGGTTATAATACACACAAAATAGACTCGCAGGGAGAATTCAATTGAGTCTCTTGTGTTCTACTGGTGGTAGTAATAAGAGAATGCATTATAAATGTCAAAAATCTATTGAAAAAAATAAAAACGTGTGGCACTCGGGGACTGCCGCGGTAAAGCTATTGCATAGCATTTTTTATCAACTTATGCCATTATAATTATTTTTTTATTTTGTACCATGTTGCCATGGCCGTTGCCACTCCGCCTTACCATGTAGCTCGGCCAAGCTACATGGTAAGGCGGAGTGGGGGGTGTTAGGTTTTATTCGTTACGAAATTTCTTCATTCAAAGATAAAAGCTATGCAATAGCTTAAAAATAGTCCTTCTTTTCGTACCTATAGTGGTCTGTCTCACCTGGTGTAGAGTTTTCAAGTCGCCCTAAGGCCTTTATCTTGACCTAACGACTACTATCAGAGATAACAAACAGGACCAACAGCTTAACGTGCCTTCTAAAGGACGGAGGAGCTGGACAAAATGTTTTTTTGTAACACAAATATTATCGGTAACCCATCCATGTAATGACCACGCCAAGCTTTGCTTAATCCGCGCGACCTTCCAAGATCGGCAAGTAGAGTTAGACCAAAGAGCCTTCTTAACGGTTCAATAATTTCTGATAATATGCAAAGTTTCGCTAAAGCTTTCCAAGGGAAAAAATAACAATGCTGAAGCATTTTTAAAAAAATAGGAAAAAAGTATATTCCAAGCTTATATATATTTAAAAGTATATCTTTATTCGGGGGTAAATGTTAACATAAAAAATACAACCTTGAGGTTACTACATAGACAATAGGTACCTACTAAATTATGATAGGTAGGTACGTAAATTTAACAAAAACAGCAAAGTCATTTTAGGCTATTAGTTAGAAGACCCTCGAACGTTGAAACTGTTTACTCAGGAATCTAAGTGCCCCTGACAAATACAGCGAAAGCGTTAATCCCCTTTTGGGTCGCTTTTGGCTTAAATTGTAGCTGGCACTCTGAAATGTGCTGTTATTGTTATTTTTATATAATATTATATTTACTTATTTTATTTTACGTTATTGGAACACCATAGCAGAGCGAAAAAGGTTATCGGTATTAGACGAAATTGATATTTGTATTGGGTAACACATTCAATACAAACGTTCTAAGCGAAATGGGAATAAAACTGTAACGAAATTCGTTTATTAGATGAAGTTAACAGATAAATAGATCGATGTCATTTATACAGTAGGGCGTAGGAAGGAAACTGTGGGACTCTGTTATAAGAGTTAAAAATTCCAAAGCAAATGATACTGCACGTTTGTGTGCGGCGACTAGCAGTAGGAGAATTTCTCCTATGATGTTTTTCTTTGAGACTAGATAAGACACCGACATAAATGAATATATTTTAGATAATATTAGCACTATAAAACATAAAAACTTGACAAAACAGAGCCCCTTACTTTATATACTTTATTTCGTCATTTAGGAATTGTCGGTCGATCCGACACATAATTTTCTTCAACAGTTTCAAACAAATTTGAATTTCGAACGACAGAAATTATCGGTCGAAAGAAACGCAGTAGCCCTAGATTTAGCACAAAATGTTAAAAAAGTACAGTCGACTAGAGCGCCATCTGCTCACAGATTTGCGTGTTCCACTCCATTAATGTTTAGATAGTAGTCGTCTAAACTAAATTAAAGGGTCAAGTAAACTTAAAACTCAAAATTATGGAAAATAATCAAATTCTAAAATCTAAAATTAAAAACGCTTTGTTTATACGAAGTATTGTTAGAATTTGGTAGTATTTTCATGTATCACCTTAAATCATCATTATCGCCTACTGAATTCAAACAAACTCGAATAACTAATAATATTCGAGAATTAAGTCATTTGTTCGAGAGATCAAAATCAAAGTCTCCCAAACAGGGATTTATTCCTCAGCAGCCGCCTAATCGACTTGACACCAACACTAAAGCGTTGAGACTACAGAGACCCAGTTTGTACTAGTTTCATTCAAAATTAATGCTTTATTAACAACTGAGAAAGTGTTAGCAGTTCGAAGTTGCAATCATCAGTTGCGGTCAGTTCCCCGGTTCTGTGATTCACTTAGCGAATGGTGGCTATTAGCTCGAGAATGATATAATAGTCCGGCGCGCTCGAGCGCGCCGGACTATAGTCGACTGCGGTCTGACTTACCGAACATTACGTAAATGGAGCTGTGGCCAGATTAGACGCCGGAACTGACTTGGAATCAATCTAAATGTGACTTTATGGACGAGCCCCGGGCGAGACCCGAGGGCCGAATCGCGCCTCCCGCTCTATTACCTTAAAGCTACCGTTATGGTCATAGCGGAAAGCGACAATCACATAATAACAGTAAAAAAACGCATGAGTTTCTTGTGGCTTATTTTCATTGGAGGTCGCGTTCCGAAGACATAATACATTGCTGACGATTCAAAACGATCATATGTAGGGGAATCTATATTTACATATTTATAAAAAAAGCTGATTAAAATAAAAATTCGTCGACACTTGGTAGCGATCCCAAAATGCTAGCCGCAGTGCCACTCTAAATGGCAATAGGTACATGTTTTTTGAGTCAAATACAGACCAGCATTCTGGTATGGCGATAGCCGAATGAATTAAAACTTTCTTTGTGAATCTTTAATCTTTACTTCTAATAAACTACATTTTTACATAGGTACATACCATTCTAGTTCCCATAATGCAAGTCTAGATGCTTAATTTGGAGCTGGATGGAACTGTGTGTAACGTCCTGCAATATAAATTTATAAATACAATCGCGTCCTTGATCTTTCAGTGGTGTTAGAGGAGCAATCACTTGGTCAGGAGGGTTACTTCGGTTCGTTTCGATACGACAACGATACGATAATACGATGGTTCTACTGTCACCCTATTATCAGAATGTGACAGTAGAATCATCGTATCGATGTCGTATCAAAACGAACCGCAGTAATCCTCCAGATCAGCGGCCTAGGCTTGGTGACAAGCCTTCACCGATCTATTCCATTGTTTTATTTCTTGAGTGTTTGCTAACTCAAGTGTTTACTACCCCAATTCTCAAGGAGACAAATGGGAATAAAAATCGGTTAAAAAAAGCCAACTGCCCCGTCAACGAGATAAAATTTTATGGGAAATCGAAACCCAAATCTTCGTACAGTTACGATACGGTGCAATTACTAAGGAACACGGGACTCGGATAGTTTCACTACCGTTTTCCTAAGTTGCTGACCATTACTATCTTTCTTACTTTGGCGACCTCTGTGGCGCGTCGTGCAAATGCCCTACTGCAGAAGGTTGCGGGTTCGATTATCGCCGGCTGCAAGTTTTTATGCTTAAAAATAAATACTTGTTTCTGGTGTGGGTGGGGTACATTCTCTCTATGTATAATAATGTATTCATTACAAAAAAAACCTTTGTCTAGTCACCCGTAACCCGAGCTTAGTAGCTTACCAAGGTGCTAAGTGGCGCTGTGTGTTGTTCACAGAATATATTTATTTTTCTATTTTAACCAAGTAGGTAATAATAATTCTAATATGCAAGTTTCTTTCTCCACTTATCGCGCCCGCGACGCTCGTCGCTAAGTTCGTCGTCTTAACCGTATCCTAACACTCTCCCGATACTGATCTCGAATTAGAAAGGCGAACTTCAGTTTCAACCGTTATCCGAGTTGTTTCGTTGCTTTCGATTCTATTAAGATAGCTCAAAGAAAACTCCGCTAAAATATGTGTGTTGTAAATCGGGAGCGAATCTAAAATAAACATCTTCGTAATAAAACTATGTTATCGAATCTAATCGCGTTTTTATCGAAATTGTTTGCGTTTTTATTATCACATTGTTTCGTAATTTTAATAAAACTTTAGTAAATTAAAAAAGAATTTTATAAAGTAAAAAATAATATTGTTAGCTCTTTCTCGGAAATTAATTTCGTAGCTCTTTCCGTAGGCATTTTCGTAGCAAATTTCGTAGTACTTTTTGTAGCACATACCTAACAAACGTTTAAAAAGATTCGGAGCTAGTCGATAACAATAGGTAGGTATGTTTTTTTTAATTTCAGACTATAATCTGACGTTTTTGTTCATTGCATGTATTTGACATCTTTTCTTCAGGAAGATGTGTCAAATTATAGTCTACAACTAAAAAACTAATTATAGGTACTTACCGACTTTTTCCATATAATTATTTGAGTACCTATGGAATTAGGAATATTTAAAGGAAACCGAGGGAGGAGGAGTAGGAAGGGAAGGAAGGGAGGGAGTAGGAAAGATTTTTTATATGCCTCGACGCGAGTGAACTTTTGAAGACGTATTTTTCCTCAAAACTATTACTAGTAGATCTGCCAAGAGCAATAAAAACCAGTTACGAAAAATACCTATAGAATTTTCACGTCCAGTACAATCACCAATGAAGATTGTTAAGTACCTACCTACTATAATAAAGCCTTAATATAAGTCCATTTTATGCAGCTTCACCAGACCGTTTGTATCCAGTCTATCTGTATGTTATCTAAGTCGTTAGTGCTTCCGTCGCGGCGGGATAACAGACACATTCAGTCTAGAGTCTAGTGGACACTAAAGTTATCAGCAGCGTTAAGTGGTATTCTAGTTGATGGCTTTGGAATTTATTGGTTGCAGGTTGTTGGTTAATCCTACTGCAGTCTGTTATCTGTACTTATATATATAGCCTTATTTATAAATAAATTAATCCGACCTTACTCCACGTCTATTAATAAGATTAAAAGAGATTAATTTATTTATTGTTACACACCAAAATACAAATACAATTCAAATAAAAAAACAGAAACAACCGCCTCATACCTGCTTCCTTGTAATGAAGGAAGAAGGGATGGAATAGGTAATAAAATGCTAAGTTTAGATACGTCGTCTATTTACATAATAATCTTTCTTTCTCGGTTCAACTTAGAGCTAAGCCGTTGCGGAATGCAGTGTCCAGCTCAGTAAATCGGGCTGTACGTGACCTGTCTCTTCTAAAAATCTAAAATTCCAATCGTGTTATACCCGTTTTTTTTTAAATGAATTAGTTGTCCTACTACAGGGCAAAGGCCTTTTGCCCTTTGCAAAGGCAAAGGTTCAACTGTTTCCAAGCTTGAAGTTTGTTTTTTGTAACTTTATATTTGGTGTGTTACAATAAAGAATTAGATAATATGTCTAATCTATCTATCTTGTTGGCCTTGGGAGATGTTCAGTCAGTTTTATCATTCGACGAAAACTGGCCTTACAAGTTCATCACGTCATTCTTTAAGGGGTCCACCGTCTACTGCACTCATCTGGATATAATGTAATCACGTGGCGGATCATAAGGCCATTAGTATGGCACCCTTTATCACTCCTCTCTATTCTCCCTTATAGATCGCGGTACACAGCGTGCGGGGTGGTCGTCCGTTGCGGCGGCGCGGCCAGGCCTCTATACCCGTACCGCCTGGCCGCAGCCGATGACGACTGCTGCGCGCCGGGCGCGTGGCCGCCGCCTGCGCCGCCGCCGCGACCTCTCACGCGCACGCCTAGCAAGGAGGACCTCACTCACACCACATATCTTAACTCAGGGTAAGAATAAAGCTGACCCTTGCTTGAATAAAGTTGATGTTGCGCTGGGAAAAGAGCTACCCCATCGTCCCCATCTCTTCATGTGAGTGTGATAATATGGTTTCAATAGAAAAATAAGAAGGAAGCAGTTAGAATTTAAGAACTAGGCTAGGATGGTACAGTTGGTGAGAGGTTAAGTTTCAAGTTACGGTAGAAAGACGGACAGACATACGAACAGTCGGATAAGCCAGTAATTTTGTAAGGGTTCCATTTTTACCGTTTGAGGAACGAAACCCTAAATAGATCCTAAAGGCAGCAATTAAATTTTGGAAAAACATATTTTTCAGGCATTTTGAGTTCTAAAATAGATTCTTTTGTAATTTATTTGCATAATCAGTAATTTTGATGTAAACGTATTTGACCATGCTACACGTGAGACGGTAGGTACGTGACGATCGCTTCACACATCTACTTACGTACTTTTAGAATCAGATTACGTTTCATCGTCGCTATTTACTTATTATGGCCCTAAAATTAAGCCACCAAACCATCACGCCTACTAATTAAGACGTTAGGTAACTGGACCTTAATTCCAATTAGGACGTATCATTACATTGTCCTTATTTTTAACCGATTTATAAAAGGGACCTCCATTAAATATACCTATGAAATTCGCAGGAACATCGGTAATGATAGTCTTTAGTGAAATACATGTCGATGATGATGATGTCATTCCCTACAAACATTCATTTATTGCGTCATTAGAGCATTTCTAAGAACCTGAGGCGCTTAAATAGCGCTTTAGCTCTAGCGAGTATGACTTGCTTGTTTTATTTCGTTTTTAGTATTTGTTGTAATAGCGGCTACAGAAATACATTATCTGTGAAATTTTTAACTGTCTAGTTATCGCGATTCATGAGATACAGCCTAGTGCACCGACGGACAAACAAAATAGTTTAAAAATAGTTTATTTTCACTCTTACATTGATAAAAAAACCACAAGTAGTGGGAGCTCCTCTGTTAAGTTCATAAAACTGGTGTTAGAGACAGACAGACAGCGAAGTCTTCAGTAATAGGGTCCTGTTTTTACCCCTTGGCTACGGAACCATAAAAAGCCCGAGTTGACACAAAAATGTTTATTGCTTTGCCACGATATTGCTATTTTTATTAATAAACTTCCATTTTCAATATCCCAAAGAGATAAGTGCATTACTTATTAATCAGATCACGTATTTCTTTCCAATTTTATTTCACAACTTCTCCCGAGCAAAGTTCTTTATCAACAAAGAGGGCTCATAATTTCGCGCTTTTTACCGAAAACGACAAATAACTGGAGTGAAGAGGGGAATTGCTAATTCGTCGTTTGCTTGATAAAATCTAATTAAGTTGGCAAGGTTGGAGTTTTTAGTTCATTCTTAGGGGTTAATTTTCATTTTACCAACCTTTTCTGGGTGCTTAGATTTGTGCTTGATTAGTTTTGAAATCATATTTAAAAGCTGGAGTTTCGTAACGGGTCCATGATAGAACTGGACTGGTCTCTGTTAGAGATTAGAAGGAGAAAGGTCCCGTGATTGTGATCCATTTCAAACTCGTCTCTGACGGACGAGCTGCACCAGTTCCAAAGTCAAACTATGGTCCAACTGGTCGGGAAATTACTCACACACCTTTAATAAAGATGGATCGAAATTAGAACGTCTAGGTAACTAACTAACTACCCACCATCTAGCTAGGTACTCTAAAGAGTATACTATAGTAGTTGAAAAGTACCATGCTTGGAGTTTCATTATTCTGTGGTTGTACAGAACAGAACTTCTCAAACGTGTACCTATACGTTTGAGAAGTTCTGTCTAAACCTGATATTAAAAAGTTAACTCTGTTGAAACTGTACAAACGGAGCTTGGCTGTTAGACTGCGGTTATGCCGAACAAACAAGCTCATAAATCTAAAACAACGACGCGGAATTCCATTTCCGGACAGAATTTCACGCAACGGGTATGTTCTACGAGGTTTTTATTTGTTTTTGAAGCGCTTTTAAACGTTGAGCAATTACAGAATAGCGATTTCAGTGTCTAAATTCTTCGTCCATTGTGTAATGGACGAATTATTATGCCTGTGGTCGAGGGTTCGAGGCTTGTCAAGATCGAATTTTAAAGGCATTTTTTTTTTCAAAAACCAATATTTTCATAATGCTTAAAAAATGTTTTCAAAACGTTTAAAATATAGTTTGTAATGCTTACTATCTTTAGGTTTGTAATTATGATCGCGTGTACTTAACAAAAACGCCCATGTGTTGATATGACAAGGCAGATTCTCTCGTGCATTACCACGTGCAGATAGCTAATGGAAAAACAAACCACAACTGTTGGAATGAAAATCTCGGTAGCTACCAGAGAAATGTAACCTTAGAAGCGCCTAGCCTAACAAAATAGTGACCAAGATTGACTTCACTCGCACTTAAAATTACTTCTCGACTTTCGCCTGGTGTTAGAGTTTTCAAGCCGACCTATGGTCTCTAACTTGACCAGTCATCAGGTCAAGTTAGAGGCCTTAAGGCGACCTTAAAACAACTATCAGAGATAGAGATGGGCAGTGGGAAAAAACCCAACGGGAAAAAACCCGGGTTTTTTCCCATTTGGGAAAAAACCGGGTATTTATGTGGGAAAAAACCCAATAGACGGGTATTTTCATTACTTAACGTAATTATCACGATCTTAAAAAAATTACTTTATTTTATTTTTAGAACAAATTCAGCGAAAAATAGGTACTTTGCGATGTGCACATACTTTGCGCCAGCGTATACAGGGTGAACCATTTAAACGGGCCTTCAGGGGGATATCCTCAACTATAAGAGATAGCGAAAAATGCTGAAAAGAGTTGCGTCCCCGATTTTGATAAAAACTAACATGGCATTAATAGATTTTTGAAAAATTAATTACCCTGGCCAGGAATTAAACTTTGTCTTTTTGCAAAAAAATAAACACCCTATATTATTGTACCGATCGATAGTGTTGCTGATAAAGATCAAATCCTGGAAATAAACATATTGTGGTAAATCGAGAAAAATGTCAATTTTTAATAAAAATATGAAATAGTCAAGTATGCTGTACAAGTACTCGTGGGTTTTCTACCCGTACCTATTACAACGACCTACTCGATTTGAACGACTGCAAATCGAGTAGGTCGTTGTTCTCGATTTGCAGAACATGGTCTGAAATGGTGATAAAATGCTAGATTTTATCATCATTTCAGAACATGTTCTGGTTTCAAAATTTCGCACACAGTTCAAAGCATGAGCTTTGATGTGTGATGTAAGCAGTGATGCACAACTGATAGATTTCTTTTTTTTGTGAAAATTAATATTTTTATTAAAAATGAGGCATTTGTCTTGATTTACCACACTATGTTTGTTTCCATTTATCAGCAACGCTATCGATCAGTACAATAATATAGGGTGTTTATTTTTTTTGCAAAAAATCAAGGTTCGATTCCTGGCTAGGGTAATTAATTTTTCGAAAATCTATTAATGCCATTTTATTTTTTTGTCAAAATCGGGGACGCAACTACTTTCAGCATTTTTCTCTTTCTCTTATAGTTTAGGATATCCCCCTGAAGGCCTTTATTAGGTTAGGAAGGTTTAAATGGTTCACCCTGTATATTATTAATTTTGCAAAATTCTATTTCTTGTGTATTTCCACTAGATGTAATTTAATTATTAAAATATATTATTTTATTTTTATTTAATTAATTAGGTAGCATTGAGTAAATAAAATGTTTTTGTTGAATTATTAAGATAAACAAAGTTACATTAGCTCTAATTAGTAGTAATAGTACTTAAATAGTACATACTATTTGATATATACATGTGTCTACACATTACCTAGACGTTACATATGCTAAATATGAAAAAAAACCCGAATATTATCCCATTCGGGAATTTTCCCCGGGTTTTTTCCGGGTTTTTCCCACATTTGGGTTTTTTCCGGGTAAAATCCCATCACTAATCAGAGATAACAACCGGGACCTACTGCTTAATGTACCTTAGCACCGAAGCACGGAGGAGCTCGAGAAAGTATTTTTTTGTCGGTCACCCATCCAAATAATGACCGTGCGAAGCGTTGCTTAACCTGTACGACCATTCAAAAACGGAGTAGCTAGGCCAATTATCAGCTGAAACATTATTATTAGTTGCGATATTATATTGTTTGACGACCTCTGTGGCGCGTCGTGCGAGAGCGCGACTGCAATCCAGGGGGTTGCGGGTTCGATTCCCGCCGGGTGCAAGTATTTATGCTTAAAAATAAATATTTGTGTCTGATCTGGGTGTCCTTCTATGTATAATATGTATGTATTTACAAAAGAAAAATAAATATAAGTATTATATCCGTTGTCTAGTCACCGTAACACAAGCTTAGTCGCTTACCACGGGGCTAGATGGCGCTGTGTGTTGTTCACAGAATTTATTTATTATTTATTTATTTGTATCAGAATGGGTGAGAGCAACCGTTTCGGCGGCAGCTGCGTAGTCCACGGGTCGAGTGAAGGTGGTGCTGGAGGTCTAGCTGCGGAAGACGACACCCTGAGTCCAGTACCAGACCCGCCTCCAGGGTTCTCCCACTCCTCGTGCCCCCCGGAGGTGCACCGCACCTGCTTCTGTGTCAGGTTCATTGCGGAACACACCAGGATGCTGGAAGAGTCTACTAAGGTTTGTATTTCTTGACCACATATTAAAATAAAACATTGTTGCGTGTGGTGGGCAGCTTTTTCTTGTAAAACGTTTCTAATAGAAGCCATATGCAGCATTTCCTTTGCCCGTATGACATCACATGTAAAAGTCCATTATTGGGCACTCGCCCGGCAACCGGGAGGCAACTCCCACAAAGATCCTGAAAATATTTCTTGTAGAGCTTTAACAGGAAAAATAAGAAATAACGTAGATCATACAGTTGTTTTGCAGGAAATTGGATAAAATCTATACATTTAACTTGCAGCTTCATTGATAATTCAAAAGTAGAGGACCCTTAGGATTAAATTTCCATATTATTCTGTAAGTGATTTGGCACCGGAAATTACAAGGAACTCTAGCTCTGTTAACACAGAGTTCCGATCTGTGAAACATGATGCGAGCCGATTGATACATAATCATCTCCGGGAAACTCGAACATTTACTGAAGACGTTGTGGACTCGTTTCCTTTAAATAATACTGTTTTTGTAATCTGCTGATATTCGAAGATTTATATTTATTGCTCTTTATTGCTCAAGGCATTCTACTAAAATTATTTTTCATCAAAAATCTTCCCGTGACAGGATTCGAACCCGGGACATGGATACACACGAACACAGAAATCCGTGTGGCGTAATTAGTTAGCGCATTCACACGGCAATCAAGGGGTACGGGTTCGAATCCTAACACGAAAGGGTTTTTCTATGATGCATTTATCGAAGAAGATTTTTTTTCTTTGTTTTACAAATCAAAGACTGGAATATCGTGTCCGTTATTCCAGCATTGTGTAGAACGATCATTTTTACTCTGGTTTCAAGCCTATGTCTTCGTTAGCAGGCTTGGAAATCAACACCGTGTAAATATACGTTTGTATATACGGCTGTATTCCTAAAATCGTTCCGCATTATGTGACGATACTCTCCATGTTCAGGTAAAAGAAGATTGGAAGTACGTGGCGATGGTCCTCGACCGCCTGTTCCTCTGGATCTTCACTCTCGCAGTACTGGTCGGAACAGCCGGCATCATCCTCCAAGCGCCGACGTTGTACGACGACCGTGTCCCCATAGACAAGCACTTCAATCAGTACGCTACCTCGTCGCTCGTGAGGTGTCCGCCGCCCGCGTAAACAAACGACGACTCTAATGAAAGATCTTATAAATAAATTAAACCATCGAACAACTCTTAATTGTCACTTCCTAGTGAAACTACTAAAACCTCTATATCTTAATTTCTATCGGCCGTATAGGTAGGTACATCCGACACTTCCCAAAGGCGATTTTTAGGAGCACGCCGTGACGAACTGGTGAGTAGTATATAAATCTCTTTTTCTTGTTCTAATGATATTGTAACGGAGATGTGACCTAAAACAACAAAAAAAACTATATCAAAATCGCTCCATCAGTTTGGGAGCTACGATGTCACAAACAGATGGCTAAGGTAAGAATGCCGCAAGGCACACCAACTACTAGGTACACAGAGATCACAAACTTACAAAATACAAAGTAAGTTTATTCATTCAAGGTGAGTACAAACAAAACTTAATCTAACATGAACAATTTGTAACTTAGCGATAATTAAGTTTTGTTGTTGAATAGCGAGCACTAGTCCCCACACTAGGCTACCCTGTGTTGCAGACGACTAGTCTCTTTCTTATATTAAGGTAGGTACTTATAACACCTCTTTTGCCGTCGGCGATTAAAAACCTCGGCGTCAATTAAAGACTTACCCCCTTACTTATAAACAGCTGCATTAACTTTGTATCGTTTGTCTTTTAATGTGACATAAACTTTTAAATAACCAGACAGTGAAAAACTTTACATAAACTTAGTCATCGTTTCTAAGTAACAAATTTCTTGCTTTGGCGCAAATTGGGAAGAATCAAGAAAGGCTGGCTTGACGTCGTAAGATTGCATATGATCGTGCGAAGTGGAGACGTAAAAGTAGGAAAGTCGGGACTCTCGAGAGGGATGCAACCGGGAACATCCGGATAATGATTATGATCGTTTATAAGTAAGGGGGTTAAAATCTAAAGCAAAAATAAAATGCCCAATTATCCTACAGCAGTTCACAATATCGCTGCTATGTTGGATTAAGTTAACTCCTTTAACTCCTTAGTATCTAAGTTCTAATTGTCTCAAAATTCCTTTGTTAAAGTTCCTCTTACAAATATTTCTATGTAGGTACGGCCGTACGTCTTAACAGCAACTCTGAATGCCAAACTTTTTTAAGACTGATTTAAAATAATTAGAGTATTTTCGCTAGGAAGTGTCTGTAGAGTTGTGAACAAATGTCGAAGCACTCGGATTTCAACCTTGTAAGTGAAACTATAGAGTTGAAATTGTGTTGTGTTTCTGTATCCAACGCACACCCGTCCCTCCCGGAACGTGTTCTATTCGACGACACGATACTTTAACTATATCCTACCTATAACTAGTGTGTAACTCTAAATAATTTATGTTGTAAATGAATTTTTATCTCTTCCTAATCTACTCTTGCACCTAGACTAAATATACCTACTTACTTAACTTGATGTCTATTGGTCACTATAATTTTCCTTTGCCCTTGTAAACTACAGATTTTCTATTGACCGATATTTGAAAACTGCTTGCCTTTGATTACAATTTAAACAACGAGTTTCAGCGATAGTGCTGTATTTAATCCGACACCTGGATTTAGTTCTTCTTTGGCAACTGGTTACGAATCTCAGTTGCCAATGTGGCCGGAGCGGATAAATCTAGCTTATGTTTTGATAAAAATAAAATTCCATTAATTTTGGAATTCAAGTATTTTGAAATTCAATATTTTACGATAAAATTCCTAAACCTTTATTTCCAAAAATAATCAATTTTAAACTATTAAATAATAATATAATATATATAAATAGGTATTGTTGGGGATTACCTACAATACTTACATTCCGAGATTAGTTAATACCAACGTTAAAAGCAGTTGCAAACTATCGAGCGATACAAATTCTTTAGTCTACGGAGCCCTATATCACGAAAGAGCCAATTGTCAACTTCGTAATGTGACAATAAATAGTTAATTTAGAACAAAGACGATCAAAAAGCCAATCATCACCGTCTGCCCTCAGAAACGCCGCTTAGCTCGCTATTAGTTAACCGCCGATACATCACGTTTTCTCTTAAGTACCTGCTTAAAATGGCACTCACAAAAACCATCAATAATAATGCAAACACTATCGCCGATTGTCTACCACCAACTAAACTAACTTAGTATTCTAATTTAATTTTATAACATGCCTAAGTTGTGTTAGATGGTAAAATACAGATGCAAAGATTCAGCGTGTGAGTCACCGACGCAAGTAGACTAATTGGTAAAGTCATTGCATCCGGATTAAATAAAGATGCGTTGTTGATTGGAATGCCGCTCAGCGTCGACCGTGCATTGTGTTTTTGCAGATGTTTTTTTCCTTTAAAATATTTCTAAACTAACTTAGTTCGGCTTAGCTCGCTAGTTTTTTATACAACTTAGCACAGCCGGCTTCGTTTGCAGTGAACGCATATGCCGATTAATTAATAAAACTGGAAAACGGCTCGATTTACCGGAGCTAAGTTAAACTGACTTTAGACGGCAGTGGACAATCGGTTTAAAGCAAAGTATTCATTAACTAAAGATCCGCTAAGCAACATTTCTTAGTGCATCGGATAGTAATTTAGTTGTAAGTGACTGAACACCACCGTGTAAAATTGTCTGTGTTCAAACATACATATACTACATATACCTAGATGTTAGAATTTAAAGAGAAAGTAGTTTATCTCTACCACACTACAATAGATTTATAAAACACCATTTAATGCTTTATTGCGTTCTATGTGTATAGTCAGGGTCAAAAGTGCATTAACACCCCACGTTCTAATGTTACTATTATATAAAAAATTTTAATTTCAATTAGCAGGGTAAGGTAGAACAGATAAAAAAATATTTTACACCAATTCTTAAGAAACTTGGAATACGGATACCTACCTTAAAAATAAATTATTGTTTAGCTATTTTTAATTAATAAAAAAACTACCACTGACCAAATGTGAACCCGAGTCCTATGAAGTATTGTGAAACATATGCAACGAATTTTAAAATAATCTGAAATCATATTATTACAATTAATTTATTCCTAGTATTGTCAAGTGTACATAATGCTTGTAGGTGTTTTACTAAATAGTAAATATCTACCATTATATTAAATACATACCTAGTAATTATAGTAATTTTTACCACCTAGTACCTACTATATTAATATTTTATAGTACATACCTATTTTACCTAATATTATAGTACTTTTACTAAAAAGCAACGTTGAGGTGAGAATGCATTTTTGTCTCGGGACTGTACGTACAATGCGTGAGAGTAAAATAAAAAAATAACCCTTATTTCAAAATAAAGCCTAAAATGTAAACCTGGTTTAAGGTCAGGGTTACGGGAAGCTTCCGGTAGATGAGAATGAATGTATGGTAGACTTACGTTCCCGCAATTATCCTGCTTACCATATTTTTTCTACGGGAATCGTTCCGTAAATTAATAAACCTTAGTTTAAAAAAAATATATTCAAATTTATGCACGAAACAAGATTTGAACTTGCAACTTCAACTGAGGTACTTAGCGACATCTTTGTAGATTATAATTACATTAAACCTGACAAGAAATTATGGTTTACGTTTGGACTTCATTTTATAATATGGGGGAAGATAAAAGCTCAGTTAGTTAAGCACTACGTTATCGTATAATAATATCCTACATGCACCTCGCTTAATCTTACAGAAAATTAGATTTAATTAGTTAACGCTCGAGCATTAACAGTAGGTACTAAAAACAGAACCCTAAAAAGATACTTTCTAGTGTTAAGTAGACATCGAACTATTTACTATGCTGCACACAGAAACATTACTGATGCCACAAATATTATGATATTTACCATGTTTTTGTTGTAGCAGACGCATGCGAAATGAGGTAGTCTGATACGGACGCTACCTGTCATCAGATACTCGCAATCTCCATTCTTGTTAACAAGCCAGTTGAAATTACTGCCGAAATATCGAGCTGGGTAAAAAACTAATTAAAACGTGATAAATAAATCATTTTATTTTTAGTGAAAACAACCATGTTAGTTTGAAGCTGGCGCCAACGAATATTTGCGAGTTAAGCTAAATTTGAACCTTACTTAAACTTTTTATTTAACTAGTTATGTTAACCTTGTTAACATAACTATGCACAGTTCGCATTGCACACACATGTATGAAAAACTACCTTGACGATGCGGGGCTAAAATAAAAAAAATATTTTAAACGAAAACTACATCTACAGAAACTCAAGGCATGGCAAACTTGCTTAAATTTGTAGTAGGTGGTAAATACAGATGCCAAAATTCAAGGTGTGTCACCGACGCTGTCTGACTAATTAGTTTTTAAGTCGTTTCTTGGGGATTGAGAAAAGATGCGTTGGTTTTCGTAGATGTATTTTTCCTTTAATTTATTTTGTATGAATGGGTAAGGTTTAAAAAAACAGAATTATTATAAATCGAATTAGTAATGTTTCTAATAATGCGGTACTTAACCTAAGTCTTACTTAGTTACATAAATAGCTATCTCTTCAAGTCTACTATCTAAGATAGATCTAAATTTTACTTCGTCGTAGAATAGAACATGTACTTGTTTTGATCAGATACGATTTTATTAGGAAAAATGTATGTATAAGGAAGTTTTTTAATTTGATAGCCAAATTCAATGTAATATGTATGTATCTTTAAATATTTAAAAGAGTTAAAGTTTGGATGTGTTTGGTAAAAGTTATCTTTGGAACTCAACATAGATAAACCAATTTTGATAAAACTTTTTTCATATTTTTTTTTGAATAAACCTTTAAGTTAAGTAATAAAAGCTGGCACACATTGCATGCAACAAATTGCATATTTTGTAGACTGTTAGACCCCATGGTCACTACTCCCACAAAAATCCTGGGAATTAGTTAGACTCCTATTTAAAAAAAACTAGAAAATAGGTCTTTAGCGTACAAAACCGCGGGTCACTGCTAGTTTCAAATGCATAAAAATTTAGAGAATAAACAGCGAAACAGTAACCTTATGATAAATAAGTACAACAACAATTTAATTTAAGTACTAATTGCTCAATTTTTAGAGTGGATATAAATAACATGCTTATCTAAATGTACTTGTTTTTTACAATCATTACACATATCTGGCGTATTAACCTGCGTGAGGAAAACCACAACTTCCTACAGTACCTCCACATCGAAAGAAACCTACTCACGTCGACACTTTCATGGAACTAGCGATACATCAATACTTATGAGAAGTACCAACTCTGATCTTTAATAATTAATAATAATAAATAAATAAATTCTGTGAACAACACACAGCGCCATCTAGCCCCGTGGTAAGCGACTAAGCTTGTGTTACGGTGACTAGACAACGGATATAATACTTATATTTATTTTTCTTTTGTAAATACATACATATTATACATAGAAGGACACCCAGACCAGACAGAAATATTTATTTTTAAGCATAAATACTTGCACCCGGCGGGAATCGAACCCGCAACCTCCTGCATTGCAGTCGCGCTCTCGCACGACGCGCCACAGAGGTCGTCAAAATTGTCACCATTAATGGTACTAAGGATATAAGGTTGTGTCACTGCCACTGCCCATTAGTGCCCATACACCATCAATGGTATAAATTAATGGTACTACTGACACATATATTTTTTTTTCGATGTGTGAGGTCGGGATTTTCATTCAGGGGAATTCCCGCACGTAGGTATGCGCCCAGGTTTAAGCCTTTGACTGCTAAAAACACACCGCGATTTTGATTCAGCAGTCAAAGAATTAAAGTGTAAACAAAATTATGTTTAAATGTTAATTTTGTTTTCCGAATTCATTGTAAATAACCTTAAACTTGGATACATTTTTAAGAAAAATAGGGTACCTACCTACTTATTCGCCTACGTATCACAAAGTATGTTTTTCTGACTCAGTAAAACACCTTTTTATACCTAGTCTATTCCAAAACTAGTTTTTTTTTTAATCCGTCGTAGCACGTAGAACCTCTACGCAGAATACTCGTAGTAGGTCTACGAGATTTTCGATTATGCACCAAGGTGATAATGCACTGTCTTATCGTCACTGGAGTCGTATTGGATACTGAGCGTAGCGAAGGAATCTAAAGTTCGGTAAAAAAAAACTCCTGAGCGAAGCGAGGGAATCGCCTATACCTAACAGTGTAAACAATTCAATTATATCAAAATAATTAAACATAGAAAAATTGTAACACATGAAATGTTTAAGAACTCCATCATACCTCTTCATCTCGGAGTGATTTGCGGTAAGTTTTGGAATAAACTAGTGTATAGAAATAACGTAGGCACCTACATTATTGTATGTATACTTTAACTTTGAACATGTACTTACCTATTAAGACATGCGAACCAAATTTGAACAGGAATTGAAAAAAATAATGCATCCTAATATATAAATTAAATAAAGAAAACAACTAAAGAACTCTGTACAAAATTAAATGAAAATTACTAAAAGTGAAATATCATTTAAAGAAAATATGTAATATCTAATAATTGATGGGTTATGAAGAGATTGGCATTGCCCCTTATTCTGCTTAAGGTACTTGCAGTTCATTGACCTGAGGAAATTTCAAAATTTATTGCAAATAGTTTTACAATAATTATTGTTGGTAATTTTGCATACTTCACTAACAGTCTTATAAATAAACGTGGAATAAGGTCGGAGTAATTGTACCACTTTTTGTTTCTGTCTGCCAACTTTAGAAAAGTTCTTGTCACGGACAAAGCATGTTCTTACTAGTCTTTGCTCTATGTTTATTAATAAGGCTATAAGACTTTCAAAGTGTTTTTATACAAATGATCAATTTAAAAAAAATCTTTATACGATAACTGCAAGTACCCCATTTATTAACTACCTACCTATTCTACTATTAAAAACATCTCAAACAATCCTCAACCATTGTCATTTATTTTCGAAAACGGTTCTGCAACTGTTAGTGTCTGAACATACCATGCGGAAAATACGCGACCGAACTTCCGTGGCTGATTTTACGTTCCGACGCATTCCACTGATATGGCACACGATAAGAGCCGAAATTACGCGGCAGAACTTCAGTTGCGTAACTTTGTGTGGGGTATATTCAGTGTCTCGAGCGTTGTCGTGGCGTCAATCAAATCAAACTTCGGTCGCGTATGTGTTGCTATGCCGCCGAATCGCTGCCGAACTTACGCCTGACCGAAGTTCGGTTGACGCTATAACGCGACATAATTTCGGTACTTATGGTGTGTCATCAGCTCATCAGTAATCTAAAATACATTGCAGGCGTAGTCACGCCGAACTTCGGTCGCGTATTTTTCACATAGTGTGTCTACTCACTTAGTAATTTTACAAAAATCAAAGCTTTAGCTCAAAATGATAAAAAAATGATCAGGGTTAAGGCATGTTTAAGTCATTTTAATTGTAAAACAGGTGGGCTGCAGAAAAAGGCACGGTATACCTATCAACAGGCACACGAGTAAATGTAAAGAGAGCGCGTAGCGAGTGTATTGGTGCATAGCGTACGTAATGTTACCATAGACATATAATACCATAAATTATTGAATATAAAATAATAGAGTAAGTAAGCACGTTTGACTGCCCGCAGTAGAGTAGAGCAGCTCAATTGTAGAATAATAAGTTTGTAATTACCTATTTATATTGTTAATAAAACCGTTATACATAGAAGTATGTGAGTTTTATTGAGTTTTACAAGCAGAGTCCAGCGTTTACCTCGCGCAAGTCCCGATCCCGTGGGAATATCGGGAACAAAAGTAGCCTATGTTACTGCTCGATAATGTAGCTTTCTATTGGTAAAAGTATTTTTTAAATCGGTTCAGTAGTTTCAGAGATTACCTGGAAAATACATTCACATACATACATAATTGTAACCAACGTTACCTCTTTATAATATTAGTATTGACTAGTTGTGACCCGTGGTTACAACTGCTTAAGTACAGATTCCGTAGGAATATCGGGATCAAAAGTAGTCTTACTCCTCGATAATGTAGAATTGTTGAAATCGATCCAGTGTCGGAGCCTATTCGTTACAAAAAAAAAACAAATACATCTTTCCTCTATAAAATATTTAGTATAGCGAAGTATAGACTGGCTGGGCCCCGCGCCCCGCGGTTTCACTCGCGTTAATCCCGAACAAATAAATTCCATTCTGAAATCTATGTGCCAAATTTCAAGATTCTAAGCTTAGCGATGTCAAAGTTTCATACAAACTTTCATCCCTATTTTAACCCCCTTACGAGTTGAATGTCCCAAAATCCTCTTAGTATCGGTTACCAAAATATATAAATAATATAATGTATATTAAGAATACACTCTCCAAATTTCAGATTTCTAGTTCCAGCGGTTTAGGCTGTGCGTTGATCCAGTCAGGACCAAGCCTTTTTTAGATGTAAATCATATTTAACTAAAACACCTTCCGTTTTAAGCTTTTTAATAATATACGTACAACAACGTAGGTTACAAGGTCAAAGGTCATAATTCTTAAACAATAAAGATGCATAAATTTTGAAATGAAAACCAGACATTAATTGGCAAAGTTCATTTATTACTCTGAGTAACTTACAATATATCACAAATATTATACTTAAATAGTTAATTAAAGAATAATGCTTGAAGAGATTTACATGTAAAATATTAGAACTTTAAGACCATAAGAACATAAGACCTAATTTATAATTCATTTTAATTTTCCGTACAAAAATGCAATCAAAACAACCGACAATTACTTTTAACATTAGTTATATAAAATGTAATAATTTGTTAACATTATTTAGTATTACCGAAACCGAATGCAAGGTTATTTACAGTCTTTCAATCCGGTTTGGTGGCTTCGTCCAAAAAATGCACTGGAGGCTGGAGGAGGCAATAATCAGGACAGATAAAGTGAAGACGATAAGAAAGGTTATCTCTGTCTCGCTCATCGAGACTCTATAAGACAGTGATATCCAATCATATCCATATCGATCAGTATTGGATCGAAAGTCTGTGAATAACACGCCTGTTATATAAAATTTTAGCTACCAAAATAAAACATTAGTTAGTAATGATATTTGGGTTATTGCACACGAATCACTAAGAGAACTTACGCACTAGCGGCTAACCGCGCGGCTAGCCGCTTTTCTATTTAAATACGTAACCGCTAGTAATTCTACCTACTTCACCGCCACAAAATACCAACAGTTGCATAATAAAAAGGTTAACCTCTAGTGCGTAAGTGGCCTTAAAGTTGATCAAATGACACTGCTATTCAAGTCCGATTATATTTGCAAACGACTGTATTTTGAGACAGTTATAAACTACAGTTCTATCATCTAACAATATCAACTGCGCTTGTAATATCCATCTGACATATCCTACATGCACTAATATTACAAATGTGATTGTTACTTTACTATCATATTAAATACAAAAACTAAATGAGTATTTGCTAAGAAACTTGGTGTGAAGATAGTTAGTATTTTTAACTCGATATTCGCGGATCAACCACCAATAGTGCAGTAAGTCTACAGATAAAGGACTAGAACCCGAATCCGTGTAGGTACTTTACTGATTAATTTTAACTTTAACGATTATAAATGAAAAACCTTACCGAAAAGGTTAACCAGTATTATAAAATGATTAACCTTTATAATAAACAGTTTCTGTTCTTTCGTTTCGCGCCTCCAGTCGCCGACGCAACATTCTCTACTGTCTTTTTTACTTTAAACAGTCGTATTTTAAGGTTAATCAGCAGAATTTTAAGGTTATTCAGTAGTATTTTTAAGGTTAATCCATATTATATTATACAATTTACTGCATAAAGGTTAATCAATAAATAGGGTTCTAACGGTTTAACCTTTTAATTTTAACGATTATCCGGTCCTTCATAAATATTTAACTCACGTAATGCGAAATTATCTATTTTACAGTAAAAAGTCCTGACCTTAGTTTTTCACTTTCTTAAAGCTGCCCAATAATACCGTAGTGTTTGATTTGACACAAAATTGAGCAACGATTTTTTTAAAACCTTCTTTTCATTAAAATTTTCTTATTTTGTAAATCTATGTAGTAAATACTGAATTAATGCAGTAACAATGCGAGATAAAATATAAAATAAATAATTTACAATTTGTTTACAGGTACGTTTACGGTGTACTTAAAAAGTGCATCATAAAATAAATAAAATATAAGTGTCTTCAAAAAATAAAACAAAATGTAATAAAATTTGTCATAGTAAAATAAACAGGGAGGTACTTAAAGTGGAATGTAGCTTTATTTTCCACTAGATATTTATTTTACTTTTTGTAAAAAATAAAATAACAAAAAATATTTTCCTATGATTTCTTAGTTTGTTAGAAGGTTCAACATTACTTGATTCTAGTAAAGCATTCTTTAATGACTTAGTACAGTCAGTAAAAGACTTTGGGTACCATGCAGGTGCATATTTTAAAGCGTCAAGTACCTTCTGACCACGGATGATGAAAAATAATGAAAAAAAGGCGATTAAAACCGAAAATAACGTTTAATTTTATACCGCATCGCAAAAAGCGAAGAAAAATCGATGTTAATTTTTTTATAACGGTTCAGGTAATTTATAATTCTGCATAAAATAACTGACATAACTCTGAAAGCTTTATTGGTAAATCAACAATAATACTAGAAGAGTTTTTAAAAATAAATAAAAAACTTAAAAATATGCACTCGGTACTCTCGGTCCTTTTCCAAAACGTATTTTAATAAGTTTAGTATTTAGTGAAAGTAACCAAGCTAGTTATAAATTCTTGTACGTATTAATATATTTTCACATGGCACTAATTAAAATATAAATTTCTTAACATTTACGTAATTTTACAAAAACATTTTAAGATATCACCTTTTGAACACCGTTACGTTCTACGAAAATATATTAACATTTTTAAGGTGTTATTTATTTTAAGGGAATGGCGAATTTTCGGTTTGAAAAATGAGAAAATACAGTATAACAAATAAAGTTTAAGTTGAAAGTGAACATGATGCAATGTAAAGTCCTCGATACGTCGGTCGTGGAAAAAAATGCAAAAGAAAGGAGAGAGAAGAGAGTTTAATTAAAATAAAGTTCTCTTTTAAGTTTTTGTAAAAATGCTTTCTAAAATACTGCACCCGACGCGTTACATTAAAAAAAAAACAAGTTTAAACTGAATTAAATATTTCATTGAAAAAAAAATCACAGAAAATAAAAGATAAAAAATAGTTTCATTAAATTCAGGACCGAGTTTTTCGACATTCTAATAACAAATGCTTTCTTACAAAAATTGAACACGTAACTGAAGGTAGGTACATTCAACATACATTTTCAAAATAGCTTTAAGAAGGTAGGTACGTCATATATGTATAAAACATTAAAATAATTAAAATAGAATAACATTTTCAATCGATAAATGCCTAAATATTCGAAATAAATAATTAAAAAATAATAGATGTTAATAAATATTGTGTTGATTATTAATTAATATTATACAAATTATCATTTACCTAAATTAGAATCAGATACTTCTATATACAGTCGGCAAAAAAATGCATAACTACCATAGCTCTGAAATTTCAAAGCTCCAACGGTGATGATGCACTTTAGTTGCATGACTGTGCGTAGATTTAATTTAACCATCTTGTATTTAAAAGACTAACAGCGTAATACAGAAATGCCACTTTAAATTTGAGGCCTACTTAAATAATTGAGCAGCTTCTAAATTCAAAATTAGTATGGGAATTTTTGCTTAATTGTTTAGTAGATCTCAAATTTTGAGTAGCTTTTTCGTATTCGGCAATAAAGCCGCTAAAGACGAGCTGAGACGGTGTTCTTTCACAACAACTTCAAACCGGTCTATTGTAAAGTGCAGCAGATAAATATGTTTAGGTTTTTATAAGCCGACTTTACCAATCGTATACCTACAAACGTTAAGCATAGAATACACGCGCGGGTCCGTCTACTCTACCGCGGCCGGTCTATGTGTGACTGAGTTACAAACTCGGACTGTACAAGAAATTCCGTCCCGCAAGTTAAAAACCGTTTTATCGGTCTCTATTTTGAAGCTTAGATTCTATTTGATTTTAGTGTTTTGAACAGGTTCATAATCTGCCGATAATTAGGTTAAGTAATTGACAAGACAGGATCCATGTATCAAAAAAACATCTTAAAAAGTATATAACGCCATTCTTTCAAATATAGATTATTAGAAAATTAAACTCATTTTTCGGTTTTAATCGCGTGGTGTTAATTACTTTTAGCACTGTTTCGATGCTCAACGTTTCGAGATCTTTACCGGTCTCTTCTTCAGGATGAAAGAAGAGAAGAAGAGACGGTTGTAAAGGTCTCGAAACGCTAAAATTAATAAACACCACGCGAGAAAAAAACGAAAAACGTGTTCGATATCTGTCCAACTTCGCGAAGACAGAAGAGATATATAGAGATTATTGGGGTTTTTTTCACTCAAACAGCTATGTCCGTTTTTAAATTTACTTTAACTATTGGACTATATGTGGGAATTTATTTTACAAATCGGTTCAAAGTTGTAGTTCTAAGCCTACCGGAACGGTCCCGGCTCCCCTTACGTGTGTTCTATGCTTTATACACGAGTCTTAATTAATAAGTATCAAATACAATATCATCATTCGGATATGTCCAATAAACAACCTTTCGAAACCCCACGTTTGAACTGTAGTTACCTTTCGCTTGAGCACTTTCATTCGATACTGAAAATGACCTAAAATACTTTCACCTTAAAACTAGGTATCTCATACAAAACAAGGGTTCCGCTTTGCTCTCTCGGCCCGAGGTACGGAACCCTAATCAACAGTTAGTCAAAAACGTAATCTGCGTAACTGTTCGTATAAAAATACAAAAACGTCGGTTTGCAACGCGTAAGTTATTCCTTTATGCGGTGCGAATTTCTTGATAGCGCAAGAAGGCGAACGGACAAGGAAATCCTACGGCGATATATAGGGGACTGAATAAAGAAGAATCAAGAAGAAAAAATAAAAATAGGTAGGTATACCTAATAGTAATAGTGTATAGCCAGTTATCATTGATCTCAACCTTAACAGTTAGAACATCAGAAGGAAGACAGTTGTAAATAGTCACTACGTCAACGCTGCCGCAAACTCAGTGATGCTTTGGACGTAGTAATCGTCATTCATCAAACTTCTCAAAAAACAAAATGAGTTTTTACGATAGACCGTAACAATTTTGTCAGCGCTACAGCGGCTTTTTAACCGGCTTAAAAAAAGGAGGAGGTTCTCGATTCGACTGTATATTTTTATATTTATTTCGCGTGAAAAGAACGTGGAATTTGTTTAAGACATCACTTCTAGTACTAGTGAATCCCAATGCCAGTTTTAGTACTTTATTTTTACGAACAGTAAAGCAGTGTCAAAAGAACTCACATACATTCAACGATTTCAAAATGGGAGATCACTAACGTTCCGACTTTCGACCTAAACATTTGTCAACACGACGTTTTTTTACTAAAATCTAGAATTTTAAAAGATCAATATCAAAATATTTTTTTGTAATTTACAAACAGAGATTTAGCTAATAGGGGTTTTAACGATATTATTTTACTTACATTAGTTTAATATTTCTTATTTTTATTGCCCGAGGCTTTCTGCTAAATATATTTTTCTCGTCAAAAATCCTCCCGTGGCAAGGTTCGAACTCGTGACCCTCGATAGCCTCGATATAATGCTCTAACCTTTACGCGGGTTACGGCGGGATTTTTGATAATGCATTTCGGCTTGTAAAAAATTACACGACTTTTACACATTTTGCAGTAGGTATATAAAATGTAATTGCCTGTATTTTCTAACGTATTTTTGAATAAAATTGTGCTTAAATGACGTTGCTGTATGTAATTGTTCAACGGAAAAAAGAGGTTTATCCGATAAACCTGCACCCGTATTAGGTTGAGTTGTCCAGTTGACAACTCTATTTGATGGCCACTATGCAGCACATTGCTGCTTTGCGGTAGTCACTGGTGATTACCACGTCACGTCAAAACAGAAATGTACTGCATAGTGCTTATGAAATTGAGTTATCCACTAGATAATAATCGAGTTACTTATTAAATAGATAAAACGGGTGCTGATCTAAAAAGCGCAGAATTTCAAATTATTCTAGCAATGTGTAGATTAAAAATGTTTTGAATTGCTTCTGTTGAGAGTATAGAAATGCAAAGTGGGCAAATTGAAAAATGGCGCGGACCTCTAAAATTGCCCGCCATATAATTAATCCGAGCAAATTTAAACCTTATGGTGAGCAATATGGCATTCATTTTCTACGTTAAAAAGATTATTGTCACGGTAAATAACATTTTTGAACACGAGCCAATTTTAAGACAACTTTCCGAAACATCACTGTACTTTAGTGACCCAAAAATCTCCGGTTTATTCAAAAAGAAACAAGGCGAGAAGAAAAGTGACAACAACGTAAAAAAAAAAAAACATGATCGGACGCTGTTTCTCCGTTTTTTTTGGGTACTTACTCGCTTTTTTTTTCGAAATTACGAATTATTTTTAGTGGTCTTTATTTGACACCAAATTATTTGCAGGGAATATAAGACGTAAACCGACAATTTTTAAGTCACTAGACAGCGGCATTAAAAAAACCTCAAACACCTTAAGGCTCATTATCCTCATCAGTAATAGTGACAACATTTTCATTACTTACAACCTCATCTCTCTTAGGTGGCACTGGAGCGTTTGGTGGAATTTCTTCCCGTTTAGGAGGTATGGGCGCTCCGTTGAGTTTAGGCAGCGGAGGTATGGGCGGGGTGGGGGATATGGGCGAGTCTTCCCGCGACACTGAGGGCGCGGGAGTCCCCGGGGTTCCGTTGTTCATCCTTTGGTAGTGAGCTTTCCATTTGTTCGCTGGTGGCGTGTAGTTTAAGTGGTCGTATTGCATTTCTGTAAGCAAAGTAGGAAGTTTCTGAAATAATGCTTTTTTTTTTTTTTCTTACGGCAGGATTTGAACCAGAGACCTGTGGTATCGAGTCTACCGCTGCATCACGGGAGCTCAGGCTTCGAGGTTGATATATAGGAACAATCTAATCTAACTCTTAAGAGGATAGTCTCCAATCTCTTTCTCCATACAAACGTAGTTTACATTTCCTCCCTGGATAAAGACATTAGAGCAAATATGTTTATGCCATAAAACTTATATATATCTGTCATGCATGACTATGCATCTACCTTTTTATTTTTTTAATTTTTTATTATTTAATTTAAAAAAAAAGGTAGGTAGATGCATTGTCATGACAGATATAGGTTTTATGGCATAAACATATTTGCTCTAATGTCTTTATCCAGGGAGGAAAATTTAAACTACGTTTGTATGGAGAAAGAGAATGGAGACTATCCTCTTAACGAAAGAATTTAATGAATGGTTCATTTTTATTGGTATTTTAGAGGTAGGATACCCTACTCGTTCTCCATTCAAATGTAGTCGACTGTTTCCTCGCGGGATAAAGACATTAGAGCAAATATGTTTATGCCATCAAACCTTAATGCGCCATTACCATGCCGGGACTGACCCGATTACGATGAAACTTACCTACTGAACTGATTGTAATAATGATGAAAATTGGTATACAGATTAGCTGAAGATCTGAATTAACAACATAGGCAATTTTTGATCCCGATATTCGAGCGGGATCGGGACTTACCCGGGTAAAACTGTGGTTACCACATAATAGAGATATGGGAAATACATACCATAGAAATATTTGAAAGGAAAAATACTTCTGCAAAAACACAACGCATGGTCGACGCTCGATCCGGGAGCAGTGACTTGTACGCCGGCGACGGTGACTCACACGCTGAATCTTTGCATCTGTATTTATTGTGTATATTGTTGTGGACGCTTAAGCACTTATAATAAAGAATACATACCATGGCCTTCTTTGTGTTTGATCTCATCATAGACGTGGTCCAACTTATTGTCATCAACGTACTGGTATAAGTTCGGATTATTTGCATCTGCGTCCTTATTCTTCAAAGATGATAAGGGATCGTAACCTAAGAATGACAAAAACAGTCAAGAGTGAATCTTAACTCGCTCACCGAGGAATCTGTAGATATTTTGCCAATATACAAAGACTAATCATAGCACTGTATGGTATGACCGATGAAGTTTGATTCCTAAATTATATACACCTTTTATACTAATTAGGGGTTATGATCGTTGGTGGTTACAGTGTATGTATGTGTGAATACACACTTTAGTTTTAAGGTTCTTTTATGAGATGTTCCATTTGTAAAAGTATTTTTGATTAATTATAAATGAAAACTAAAAAAATGCCAGCATAACATTAATCTCAATCTTAAGAAGCGCCTTGCACGGTCAGTACTTCGCTGGGCCACCGCTTAAGTGTGGAATTTTGTAGTGTTATCGTGTTACGGGCGCTGCGTAGATATCTCAATACAGCATAATGAGTTCTAATGATAAACGGATTTTTTAAAGAGATTTGCATTAAGATATCTCCGCAGCGGCCATAACACGATACTTCTCACTGTAGAAAATTTTACACTTAAGCGGTGGCACATCTAAGTCAATCTTATGCAAGGCACTACTACCACCCCACCCTACTACTACTCTCAAAGTAGTCTCTCAAAGTAGTAGGGTGGGGTGGTAGTAGGATAAAATATGGTGATTATAGTGTAGGGTTCTAGGTTTTTCTATTTAACGGAAACGACAACGTCTGTCGAGAATAAACAAAGTATAGTTACTATCAGTGGAGCCGGAAGCCCGCATCCTCAGCTTTTCCATGGTGGTGTTGTTGAGCTTGGAGCCGAGGTTGTTGAGGATGAGCGAGCCGTTGTTCAGTAGCGTGGTCGAGTCGTCGCTGCGGGTTGAAGTCTGGTAGGAGTACACCGGGTTGTCGAAGTGTTGCTCTGAAATATAAGACATAGATTTTATTTTCATTTTATTTATTTACATAGCTTAATAAACAATCCAATGTACACTGTAATGTTCCACTCCAATGTAATGTTATTATATATTTATGTGAATGGTTTGATTTAGAGTTCTGCAGTAGCAATGGCTTTGGCTTAGGTTAATAATACCCTATCTGTCTAGGTTTGCCCTGCAGCGACCAACCTGGATTCTGAGTCTATTGAGTGTTAAATAAAGAAAACGAGTTCTTCTTTTCGTTTAGTGGTGTGGGTAGTGTTAGTTTCCAGGTTGCCTTAGCTTAACGGGTTGTGAGCTGGGCTCGGCGGTGTAGTGCACGTGCGCGATGTCACGCTTGAGGTTGCGCACACGCTTGCGGTAGTAGAGCACACGAGCACACACACTTACCGGGTTGTGAGCTGGGCTCGGCGGTGTAGTGCACGTGCGCGATCTCCCGCTTGAGGTTGCGCACACGCTTGCGGTAGTAGAGCACACGAGCACACACACTTACCGGGTTGTGAGCTGGGCTCGGCGGTGTAGTGCACGTGCGCGATCTCCCGCTTGAGGTTGCGCACACGCTTGCGGTAGTAGAGCACACGAGCACACACACTTACCGGGTTGTGAGCTGGGCTCGGCGGTGTAGTGCACGTGCGCGATCTCCCGCTTGAGGTTGCGCACACGCTTGCGGTAGTAGAGCACACGAGCACACACACTTACCGGGTTGTGAGCTGGGCTCGGCGGTGTAGTGCACGTGCGCGATGTCACGCTTGAGGTTGCGCACACGCTTGCGGTAGTAGAGCACACGAGCACACACACTTACCGGGTTGTGAGCTGGGCTCGGCGGTGTAGTGCACGTGCGCGATCTCCCGCTTGAGGTTGCGCACACGCTTGCGGTAGTAGAGCACACGAGCACACACACTTACCGGGTTGTGAGCTGGGCTCGGCGGTGTAGTGCACGTGCGCGATCTCCCGCTTGAGGTTGCGCACACGCTTGCGGTAGTAGAGCACACGAGCACACACACTTACCGGGTTGTGAGCTGGGCTCGGCGGTGTAGTGCACGTGCGCGATGTCACGCTTGAGGTTGCGCACACGCTTGCGGTAGTAGAGCACACGAGCACACACACTTACCGGGTTGTGAGCTGGGCTCGGCGGTGTAGTGCACGTGCGCGATGTCACGCTTGAGGTTGCGCACACGCTTGCGGTAGTAGAGCACACGAGCACACACACTTACCGGGTTGTGAGCTGGGCTCGGCGGTGTAGTGCACGTGCGCGATCTCCCGCTTGAGGTTGCGCACACGCTTGCGGTAGTAGAGCACACGAGCACACACACTTACCGGGTTGTGAGCTGGGCTCGGCGGTGTAGTGCACGTGCGCGATCTCCCGCTTGAGGTTGCGCACACGCTTGCGGTAGTAGAGCACACGAGCACACACACTTACCGGGTTGTGAGCTGGGCTCGGCGGTGTAGTGCACGTGCGCGATGTCACGCTTGAGGTTGCGCACACGCTTGCGGTAGTAGAGCACACGAGCACACACACTTACCGGGTTGTGAGCTGGGCTCGGCGGTGTAGTGCACGTGCGCGATCTCCCGCTTGAGGTTGCGCACACGCTTGCGGTAGTAGAGCACACGAGCACACACACTTACCGGGTTGTGAGCTGGGCTCGGCGGTGTAGTGCACGTGCGCGATCTCCCGCTTGAGGTTGCGCACACGCTTGCGGTAGTAGAGCACACGAGCACACACACTTACCGGGTTGTGAGCTGGGCTCGGCGGTGTAGTGCACGTGCGCGATGTCACGCTTGAGGTTGCGCACACGCTTGCGGTAGTAGAGCACACGAGCACACACACTTACCGGGTTGTGAGCTGGGCTCGGCGGTGTAGTGCACGTGCGCGATCTCCCGCTTGAGGTTGCGCACACGCTTGCGGTAGTAGAGCAGCACCAGCACGGCGGCGGCGGCACACACCAGCGCCAGTAGCACCATCAGCACTGTGAGACCCGTGTTCGATCCTGCTGTCAAATCACAAACAACATTTTGATGTCAGACAAATTGGCAACTTAATTTAGCTTATGCCCGCGGCTCCCACCCGCTTGGCTTGTAGAAAACCTTGATCTTCTTCTCGAGTATCTTTCAGGGCAGTACTGACTGGTAGCGGCAATTTGCAAGATCAGTTACTTCATTGGTACCACTTTGCAAACAAATCACACTTAAGCAGTGTGATTTATTGCGAAGTGGTAGTTGTTGCGCGCGCTAGTTAACCCACGTGACCATAATTTGAACAAAACAAAACACACTCTAGTGCTAGCAGTGAGGGATAAAGGGTTCCTACGAAATAACCCCTTTAAGGCTGGAGCAGACCGGATGCGTATACTTAGACGTAAGCGTAAACGTGCACGTGCACAGGACACACTGCTTGCGTCGTCTACATTACGCAAGCCTTTATCCCTTATCAGGCCACTCCACTCCATCCACTTTATCCCACCCCTTCCTTCTCCTAACATCCAGACAGTAGACACGTACCTTCCGCCCGGTCGACATGTATGGCGTCACTAGCGTGCGTGTCACAATTCTCCCCAATAAACCCGCGATGACACACGCAGCCCTGCACCGGGTGACACACCCAGTTGCCGACGGAGGAACAGTTGCACGCTTCCATGCAGTGGTCGCCAAAGTAACCTTCTGGACAAACTGTAACACAAAATTATTATTGATTGACTGATGGCTTAATTGGCTTTCCGGTTCAAGTTCTATAGAAACCTTCATCACCATTTTAATGTCTTTAAGAGATTTATTTACGATCCACAAG